>CAKNXH010057856.1:7788-18627 GCA_932178445.1 Andricus quercusramuli
CCCCCCCCCCCCCATTTTCCATCACTTTCTCCCCTTAATTTCCCCTCACTTTCCCAAACCTCAATTTCATGTTTTCCCTTCCCTAACTTCCCCTACTTGCCCATCCCTTTCCCTAATTCCCATCTCCTAATTTCCACGCACTTCCCCTTCTTCCCTTCCCATCGTTATCACTCACTTCCCCACCCCTCATTTCCCCACACTTCCCCTCCTTGGAAAATAGTACGATAGACGAACGGACACTCGACCGAAACCGAAAAAGGTAGAAAGGAAATTAGAGGAAATATAGTGATAGAGGGTCCAAGATTAGAGGGGAAGGAACTGAAAGGAAGAGTAGAACAAGTGCTAAAACTATAGATCCAAAGGAAGAGTATATAAGGAAGGAAAAGAGGATCCCTGGTGGAAAAATTTTTGCAAGAAAGTACAACATTTTTACAACTGCAATTTTTTGCTAAAACATGCACTTTCTTTAAAAAACTGTAAAAAATTCAACAAGAAAATACAGTTAAATACAAAAAACTTTACAGAAATCTTTGAAATTTTTTTTAATCTTTGAAATCTGGTGTACTTTACCCTTTTTTAAATCTTTGAAATACATGAAATCGATTGAAATACATGAAATCTATTGAAATCTTCAAAAAAATTTTGAAATATTTGTCAAATCTTTCGGAAATCTTTCGTATTTGTTAAAATCATTGAAATATTTGTGAAATCTCTTACGAAATTTTTAAATCGTTTAAAATCTTTAAAATGTTTTGAAATGTGGTTTATATCTTTTTGAAAGGTTTAAAATTCTTGTATTCTTTTGAAATCTTTGTAAAATCTATTGCATTTATATGAAATCATTTAAATATTGAAAATCCTTGTGAGATCTTTTTAAAACTTCTAAAAAATGTTGAAATCGTTTAAAATCTTTGAAAGGTTTTTAAATCTTTGACATCTGGTATACTGTACACTGTTTGAAATCTTTGAAAATTTTGTATTCTTTTGAAATCTTTATGAAACTTTTATGAAATTTTTGAAATATTTGTGAAATGTTTCTGAAATTGTTTGTATCAATTTGAAATCATGAAAATATTTAAAATCTGTTTCAAATCTTCAAAAAAATTTTGAAATCATTTCAAATCTTTGAAATATTTTTGAAATCTTTTGCATTCATTTGAAATCATTGAAATATTAGAAATTTTTGTGAAATCTACAAAAATTTGAAGTTGTTTCGAATCTTTTAAAAAATTTTAAATCTTCGAAATCTTTTGAAAGTTTTAAAATCTTTGTGAAATGTTCGAAATCTTTGAAATCTTTGTGAAATATTTTAAAATATTTGTGAAATCTTTCTTAAATCTTTGTTTGTGAAACCGTTTGTATTCGTTGAAATCATTAAATTATTTTAAATATTATCGCCATGGCTCATTCTAATTCTGAAACTGAATTAACATCGAAATTTTCAAGTAATAATTTTTATAATTTGCAAACTTAATATCACAAAAAATGTATTCATTAAAATTCTATATTAGCGGGCAAGAAATTAAAAACTTATAGAATTATTCACAATATCAAAATCAATAATATAAAATATTAAATTGCAATATATAAAATCATTGCCACCAGTCTAAAAAAAGTACCTTGAAATCTCTTGATTTATTCTGTAATAAACAAAAGATAAATTATATCTCGATATTGAAAAAACTTTTCAGTAGTAATATTTCTTCTGAACGATATGTTTTTTCATAATAGACTAAAATATTTTAATTACTGTTCAATAAAATAACTGTTTTAAAAGCAAAAACAAATTCAAATTCAAGGTTCTCGTGAAAAATTCATAGAGATTTCCAGGTTTTCAAGGTTTAAAAAAATTCCAGGTTTTCAAGGTTTTCCAGGTCTTTGGACACTCTGATAATACGATTAGTGAATTAATTCATTTCGTTATTTTCGCCCCGCAAATTTTACTTTCGCCCCGCTAATTGTACTTTCGCCCCGCTAAATTTACTTTCGCCCCGCTGATTTTACTTTCGCCCCGCTAAATTGACTTTCGCCCCGCTGAATTTACTTTCGCCCCGCTGATTTTACTTTCGCCCCGCAAATTTAACTTTCGCCCCGCAAATGCAGTTTACGGGAAATATATGCTACTTTCGCCCCTATTTTCCGGGGGGAGAGGTGGCCATTTCGGTCGAGTGTGGAATAAATAATATAATATTTTCTAATTACCGCATCCCACTTGGCCATCATCCTCTCCTTCTCGAAACGGGCACATTCCTGCTTATCTTTAATGGTTGCGAATGTTTTCCACGCTACCAAAGCTGCAACACCTGTCAGTACAACACCTGCGACAACAGCCAAAATGACACCCAGCAAATAAATTTCAGGTGGACAGTCGGGTCTTTCTTGAGCTTGAACCACCAGTTTCGTTTCGTTGTAAAAGTAGACGAAAGTGTAGGTACAATCATTCTCGTCTTTGTAGTCACAAATAACTTCGTCTTCCCGAAATGAAGTTTTGTCGATTGTTTCAACTCGTTCAATTGGAATCTCTGTACAGTTGGCTGCACATTCTTCGTCTGTCATGTTTCTAAATTTGTGGATTTGGCACATAACACAGGGTGTCAATTCTTCGCATCGTTTGGGGCAGTCCGGGCATTTTTGACAATATGATCCTGTATATTTAACACCATTTTCTTCGCGACATACACATTGTCCACATTCACAGGTTCCCTGAAAGTTGAAAAATTGCATTTTTTAAAAAGTAAATTTAAATTATTATTTAAATTATAAATTATTATTTAAATAAAAAACATTTCGGTCAAAAATTCAATTATTCTAGTTAATGATTCATCATTTCACTTGAAAATTTATCTTTCTGATTTAAAATTCAACTATTCCAGTTGAATATTCACAATAATTTTATTTGAAAATTTATCACTTTCTTTGAAAATGTAACTATTTTTTTGAAAGTTAGTTTTTTTTGTTGAAATTAATTTACTTAACTGAAAATTTTCCACTGAAAAAAGACAAATTTTGAACAAAATAGTTGAATCCTCAACAAAAACAGATTAGTTTTCAATCAAACAGTTGCAGTTTTAATAAAAAAGGATTAAATTTCTACCAAAAGATACGAGTTTTGAACAAAAAAAGTTCATTCTCAACTAAATAGTTAAATTTTCCACCAAAATAGTTCAATTTTAAACCCAAAAAGACTAATTTTCAATAAAAAAAGTTAAATTAAATGAAGTAGAAAAAAGTAGATTATGCGTTAGAAGAAAAAAATGAAGTTGGTTATTTTTTTGTATTTTAATTAGGTTTTCAATAATAAAGAATTAACTTTTAACCAAATACAATTGAATTTTGAACGCGAAAATAGCATTTTTAACCAAAAAAGATTAAATTTCTACCAAAAGAGATGAATTTTCAAGGATAAAAGATTTTTCAGCCAAGAAAGAAAAAGTATCGATGAATTTTTTACAAAATATTTGAATTTCCAATCCGAGAATACGAATTCTTTACAAAAATATTATTTTCCATCAAAATAGTTGAGTTTTCAACCCAAAAATACGAGTTTTCACCAATAAAGATGAATTTTTAACGATAAACGGGGTTTCAGTCAAGAAAGAAAAAGCATTGATAAATTTTCCACAAAATATTAGAATTTTTAGTTCGAGAATACCAATTCTTAGGAAAATAATATATTCTATCAAAATAGTTGAAGTTTTAACCAACAAAAGATTTTTCAGTCAAGAAAGAAAAAAAATGGTTGAATTTTCTACAAAACAGTTTAATTTTCAACTCGAAAATGTGAATTGTCAACTACAAAAGATACATTTCGAACCAAAAATGGAATATTTGAATCTTCAATGAAAAAAATTAATTTTCAGTCAAAAAATAAACGAATTTTAAACTAAATAATTTAATTTTTAACTAAAATGATGAAACTTTAATAAAAAAAATCATTTAAACAAAATTTTAACCAAATAGTTGAATATTCTACCAAAATAATTGAGATTTCAAGCCGTGAACATGAATTCTTAACTAAAAAAAAAATGCAACCAAAAATAGAATGTTTAAATCTTCCGAGAAAAATATTAATTTGCAACTAAAAAGGAAACGAATTTTCAACCAAACAGCTGAACATTTAACAAAGAACGACTATTTTTCAGCCAAAAATAAAATAGTTAAAGTTTCGATTGAAAAAAAATTAATTTTCAACTAAATAGTTCAATTTTCAATTAATTCATTAATCGTCTTATTTAAAAACTTGTGAAAAATCCATTTTTTCCCCAGCAAATTTGGTACTTTAGAGTCGGGAAAATTATAGAAAAACAATAAAATTATAATTAGTTCGTATGTAAAATGTATAAAAAGGACTATTAATTGAATTATTATGAATCCTGATAAAAATGGCAATTTAGCTAAAACTGCTAGTTTTTAAATTAAAATTTAAACCACCCCTTTGTTTTAAAATGCATAATTTTGTTTGAAAATTCATCTTTTCTGTTAGAAATGTACTTATTTTGTCAAAAATCCATGTTTACTGGTTGAAAATTCAATTTTTGTTGTAAAAATTGGTCTTTTTGACTTAAAAATTCAACAATTTGGTTGAAAAATAACCTATTCTGTTGAAAAATCGTATTTTTTCAACGAATTCTACTATTTTTTTATATTAAATTAAATACCTGTTTGGTTTTTGTATCAACTATTACATTTTTCGTTACCAATTCATCTTTTTCAGTCAGAAAAATGAAACCATTTTGTTAAAAGTTGAACTACTTTCTTAAACATACATTTTTTTGTTGAAGATTCATAATTTTGGTGGAAACTTCTTGTTTAAAAATTATTCTTTTCGGTTAAAAATTCAAGTATTCAAGTTGAACATTCATTTTTTGACTAAAAATTTAATTATTCAATTTTTTGTTAAAAAATATACTTTTTAGTTGAAAATTCGTCTTTTTTGGTAAAAATTAGTCTTCATGGCTGACAATTCATCTTTTTGGTCAAAAATTCAATTATTCTAATTAATGATTCATCATTTCACTTAAAAATTCATCTTACTGATTTAAAATTCAACTATTCCAGTTGAATATTCACAATAATTTTATTTGAAAATTTATCACTTTGTTTGAAAATGTAACTATTTTTTTGAAAGTTATTTTTTTTTTTTAATTAATTTACTTAACTGAAAATTTAACTTATTCCAATTGAAAATTCTATAGTTGTAGTTGAAAATCCATCTGTTTGGTTAAACATTAATTTTTTAACTTGAAATTGAATTATTTTGGCGACATTTTCTGCGACTTTTTGCAAATTCGCAAAAACTTTCTCCTGAAAATTATCTTTTTAGTTATCAATTTTATTATTTGGTTGAAAATTTAACAATTTTCTTAGAAACGCAAATTCAACTGTTTTGTTAAAAATTCGTCTTTTTGGGTTGAAAATTTAACTCTTTTCGTATAATATCAACCTTTTGTTTAACATTCATGTTTTGTTGCTGATAAGTCAATTGAAATCTTTTTTGGATGACAAATATTTTTTCTGAAAATTTGTCTTTTTAAATTAAAAGTTCATCTTTTTTATTAGAAATATTGCATCTTTCTTGAATAAAAAGGCAACTGTTTTGTTGAAAATTCAACTATTTCCGAGAAAATTTACTTTTTGTTAAAAATTTGTATTTTTCTGTAGAAAACTCTATTGAAATCCGTTTGGCTGAGAATTCAACTCTTTTTTTGAAAATTTGTCTTTTTGATTTCAAAATTCACCTGTTTTAGTAGAATTTTCACTTTTCTTGGAAAAAAATGCAACTGTTTGGTTGACAATTTGATAATCTTGTTAAGAAGGCATACTTTTTGGTTAAAAATTCAACTATTTAGCAAAAAATTAACTTGTAGTTTACAATTCTAATTTTCGTATTGTTTTTTGTTTGGAAATTTATTTTACTGACTGAAAATTATCCTACTTTATTTTTGGTAGAAAATTCATGTTTTTAGTTTGAAATGCATGTATTTGGTTGAAAATTGAATTTTTTTAGTTGAAAATTCATTTTTTTATTTGAGAATTCACTTCAACTATTACATTTTTTTGTGGAAAATTGACCTTTTTTTGATATAAATAAATCTTTTTCGTTAAAAAATTATCTGTTTAGTAGAAAATTTAACTATTCTACTTTTTGTTAAGAATTCATTTCTTTCTTTCAAAAAAAAAAAACTGTTTAGTTGAAAATTAGCGTTTCTTGTTGATAGAAAATTCGTCTTTTGGGTTGAAAATTCATCATTGTAATTAGAAGATAATTTCTTTGTTAAATTTAACAAAAACAAAAAAAACGAATTTTTTACAAATTAGTTGAATCCTCAACAAAAAAATTTAAATTTCTACAATAGAGATGAATTTTCAAACCTAAATGACAAATTTTCAACAAAAGAGATAAATTTTCAACGAAAGACAGATTTTTCAGTTAAGAGAAAAAAAATACTTCAACCACATTATTGTATTTTTAAGCCGAAAAGAAATATTTTTATACCAAAAATTTTATTTTTAACTAAAGAAATGAATTTTCAACTAAAATGATAAATCACCAACTGGAATAGTTAAATTTTCAACCAAAAAATATGAATTCTTAACGCAAATAGTAATAGCTGATATTGAAAATAAATTTCTTATTTTATTTTGAATAAAAAAGAATTGAATTTAACTAAAAAAGACAAATTTTTAACAAAATAGTTTAATCCTTTACCAGGACAGATGAACTTTCTACGAGAGAGATGATTTTTCAAAGCAAAAGGACAAATTTTCAACAAAAGAATGGAATTTTGAACCAAAGAAATATTTTTCAGTTAAAAGAGAACAAATGTTTCAACCAGATTGTTGAATTTTTATGCCCAAAAAACTAATTCTCTACAAAACATTTTAATTTTCAACCAAATATATTATTTTCAACTAAAATGATGAATCTTCAACTAAAATAGTTGAATTTTTAGTTAAAAATATTAATTTAAAACAAATTAGTTAAATTTTCAACCAAAAAGATGAATTGTCAACAAAAATGTAATATATAGTTAATATTTTATTAAAAAAATATTTACTTCAAATAAAAGAAAGTTGAATTGAACCAAAAAAAAAGGAATTTTTAACAAAATAGTTAAATCCTCAACAACAAAATTAAATTTCTACAAAAGAGATGAATTTTCAATCCGAAAAGACAAATTTTCAACAAAAGAGTTGAATTTTCATTGAAAGAAAGATTATTTAGTTAAAAGGGAAGAAAATATTTCAACCAGATTATTGTATTTTTAGGCAAAAAAAAAAAGATTTTTATACAAAACATTTTAATTTTTAACCAAAGAAATGAATCTTGAACAAAAAAAGATGATTTCTCAACGAAAATATTAATAGTTGATATTTAAACTAAATTTTTATTATTTTAAATAAGAAACAATTGAATTCAATAAAAAAGACACATTTTTAACAAAATAGTGTAATCCTCTACCAGGAAAAATGAAATTTCTACGAAAGAGATGATTTCTCAAAGAAAAGGGACAAATTTTCAACAAAAGAGTTGAATTTTGAACCAAAGAAAGATTTTTCAATTAAAAGAGAACAAGTATTTCAACCAGATTGCTGAATTTTTATGCCAAAAACACTAATTTTCTACAAAACATTTTAATTTTCAACCAAATAAATTAATTTTCAACTAAAATGATAAATCTTCAATTAGAATAGTTGAAGTTTGAGTTAAAAATATTAATTTTAAACAAATTAGTTAAATTTTAAACGAAAAAGATGAATTGTCAACAAAAATGTAATATATAGTTGAAATTTTAAACAACAAATATTTACTTCAAATAAAAGAAAGTTAAATTGAAGAAAAAAGGAATTTTTATCTAAATAGTTGAATCCTCAAGAAAAAAATTAAATTTCTACAAAAGAGATGAATTTTCAACCCTAAAAGACAATTTTTCAACAAAAGAAATAAACTTTCAGGTCAAAATATTAATTCTAAACAAAATAGTTAAATTTTCAACAAAAAAAAGATGAATTCTCAACGAAAAATCTGATAAATTGATATTTCAACCAAAAAATATTTTTATTTTAAATAAAAAACTGTTGAAACAGGATGACTTTTTAACAAAACTGTTAAATTTTCAACAAAATAATACAAGTTTCAAGCAAAAAGAATGAATTCTCAACCCAACGTTCTGGTTTCTATTACATTAGTTCACATTATTTTAAGACAAAAAAATAAAAATAGGAAAGACTGAAGCATGCGATAAATAAATGGGAATTTTGATAATTTATTGACTAAAGAATAATATTTTACATCAAAATTGAAATATTTCTCCCTGAATAAACCTACATTTTTTGACCCCCCAAATACGACACCCTTATTTTCATAATAATAATAAAGTTTTTGACTTACATGTCCTGAACATGGGATCTTGGTTCCTGGCTGAGTACATTTTTCAGTCGATTTTGGGCATTCGCAGGCAGGACCCTCCCAGTCTGGTGAACACGTACATTTCCCGCAGTTACATTTTCCATGATCAGAGCAGATTTTATTATCTCGGCGATCACAAGAGAAATTATCGCATTCACAGAAAGGACCAGTTATATACTGGAAAATTAAAAAAAAATTAGTTCATTCTATCATATTGTATTATTATATTATATTGTCATATATCTTACTCTATCATATATCATATCCAATTGTATCCTATAGGATCCTATCCTCTTATATCCTATCTAATCACATCATATCCGTTCCTATCCGATCCCAAACTATCCTATCTGATCCGATTCTATCACATCCTGTCCTAATCCGTCCGATCCTATCAGATCCTATTCAATCCTATCATATCCAGTCCTATCCGATTCAATTCTGTCATATCCTATTCTAATTACCCGACCTTATATGATCCGATCCTATCCAATCTATCTGACCCTATCCGATCTTATTCAATTCAATTCTATTATATGAGATCCTATTTTACCCCATCCTAGCAGAAACGAACCAGTTCTATTTAATCCGCTCCTATCCAGTCCCATTCTATCATAGCTGATCCGATTCTATCATATCATATCCTAGCTGATTCCATCATATCCCATCCGATCCTGTCATACCTGATTCTATCCGATCCTATTATATCCTATACGATCCTATTCTATCTTATCCGATCCAATTCTATTTTATCCGATCCAATTCTATTATATACGATCCTACCCAATACCAAACTATCCCACTGGATGGGATTCTATCATATCATGTCCTAACCCATCCGGTCCAATTCGATCCTATGCTATGCTATCCGATTTAATCTTAACCTATCCTATCTTATTCAATCCAATTCAATCAAATCCGATCCGATCATATTCTATCCTATCAGATCCTATTTGATCCGAATTTGATTGATACTGTCCTATCACACCCGATCCCAACCTATCGGATTCTGTCCTATCCCATTCTATCATCTCCGATCCAATTTAATTATATCCTATCCGATTCTACCCTCTACAATCCCAACCTATCATATCCGATGTTATCATATCTGATGGTACCTGATATTCAATTCTATCCTATTATTTCCGATCCTATCCAAAACAATTTTATCCTACCCTATCTGATCTTATCCCAACATAGCCTATCACATGTATCTGATCCAATTCTATCATGTCCGATCCAAACATACCCTATCCGATTCTATCAGCTCATATGCTATCCAATCCAATTCCATCCTATACTAACCGATCCGATTTTATCTGATCCTATCCGATCAAATTCTATCATTATGTTTAACATCTTTAACTATCTGATCCTGTCTTATCCCAACATATCTTATTCGGTTCTATCATATCGTATTTTATTATAATTATATCAAATCCTATTATATCCAAGCCTATCATCTCCGATCCATTCCAAGTATATCCCATCTGATTCTACTCTATCCTATCCGATGTTATCATATCTGATGCTAGCTGATATCAAATTCTATCCTATTATTTCCGATCCTATCCAATAAAATTCTATCCTACCCTATCTGATCCTATCACAACCGATTCTATAATATCGCATTTTATTCTGTTATATTAGATCCTATCCGACTCTATCCGATCCAATTCTACCATATCTGATTCTATCTGATCCTGTCTTATCCCAACATATCCTATCCGATTCTCTAATATCGCATTTTACTCTATTATATTAGATCCTATCCGATTCTATCCGATACAATTGAATCCTATCCTAACCGCTCCATTGCTATATGATCCTATCTGATCCTATCCAATCCAATTCTATCATATCTGATTCTATCATATCGTATTTTATTCTATTCTATCAGATCCTTTCCGATCCAATTATATCCTATCCTAACCGATCCGATGTTATCTGAACCTACCTGATACAATTCTATCATATCCGATGCTATCTGATCCTATCCGATACAATTATAACATAGCCGACTCTTTCATATCTCGTATTCTATTCTATTATATCAGATCCTATCCTATCGGATCCAATTATATCCTAGCCTAACCGATCCGATGCTATCTGATTCTATCCAATCCAATTCTATCATATCGTATTCTATTCTATTATATCAGATTCTATTCTAACCAATGCGATGATATTTGAGCCTATCAGATCCAATTCTATCATAGCCGATTCGATCATATCGTATTCCATTATATTATATCAGGCCCTATCCGATCTTATTCTATTCGATCCAATTTTATCCTAGCTTAACCGATCCATTGCTATCTGATCCTATCCGATCCAATTATATCATATCTGATTCTATCATATCGTATTTTATTCTATTATATCAGATCCTATCCTAACCGATCCGATGCTATCTGATCCTATCCGAT
>CAKNXH010057856.1:20835-31257 GCA_932178445.1 Andricus quercusramuli
AATCTTTTGTATTAATTTGAAATCATTAAAATATTTGAAATGTTTGTGAAATCTTCTAAATAAATTTGACCTCGTTTCAAATGTTTTGAAATCTTAAAAATGTGGTTTACTATACCCTTTTTAAAATCGTTACAATCTTCTTAAAATGTTTGGAAATATTTATGAAATCTTTCTTAAATTTTTTGTTGTGAAATCTTTCGTATTCGCTGAAATCATAGAATTATTTCAAATCATATGGCTCATTTTAATTCTGAAACTGAAATAACATCGAAATTTCTAACTAATAATTTTTTACAATTGGTAAATTGAATATCAGAAAAAAATGTATTCATTAACATTCTGTATTAGGGCAGAAGAAATAAGAAAACTTATAGAATTATTCAAACTATTAAAGTCTGTCAATTTTCAGTAGCAATATTTCTTCTAAACGAGATTTTTCTTTCATAACAGACTAAAGGATTTTAATTACTCTTCACATTTTAATAAAATAACTGCTTTGAGAGCAAAAAATTGAAATTCAAGGTTCTCGTGAAAAATTACAGGCGGTTTCCAGGTTTTCAAGGTTTGAACAAAAATCAAGGAGAATTCCAGGTTTTCAAGGTCAATTATAAGTTGAAATTTCTGAATCTTCCATGGAATCAACACGCTGCAATTGAAATAAAGATGCTAAAACTGGAAGGCTTAACTTACCCGTAATGACAACGATATTATCTCCACTACCGCTTCTGGATACGCTTTTGCTTCTGTGTGGAGTTGATGTAATAACAGAAACATTAACCGCAGAGCCGGAACCTCGCCTATCTCTTGAGCGTTGCCTTGGATGACCTTCGCGAGACGGTTCCTTCGGTGTACTCGCATTATTTGCCGCCTTAATCTCGTAGTCATCCGAAACATTTTCCGAAGAATCGTTTCTGGACGAGCCTTCGCTGCGACATTTCTCGATACTATCAGGACTTGATGATTCAATGTTTTTCTTGATGTCTCCAGTCGAACTCGCCTTAACAGAACTCTTCTCCGAAAATGCAGCATTCCGCGTGCTTGGGGGTTGTTTCGGCCTTTCGGCAATCGTATCGCCGATACGCTTTCCAGCTTCCATAGATATTTGCCTTTCCAATACCGCATTGAGTTTCTCCTCGACAGATCTTCGTTTTTCTTGAAGACTTCTGATATTTTCAATCGACGATTTTCTCTCAAGTCTGAAAAGTAAATAAATGTCAAATATTTTTTTCATGAAGTTGAAATTTACGCTCATTACCAGACTTCACATTCCAAAATGCTCTCAAAACAGGGGAACTAGAGTCATTATTAATGGAAATAGGGTAGGTACGAATTTTCGACAAGAGTTGAGTCTTCAAGCATAAAACTAGAATTTTTGGGGAAGCCGAAGAAAATAATTTCCAACAAAAAAGTTCATTTTGAATCAAAAAGTTGAATTTTCTACCAAATTGTTGAATTTTTAAGCCAAAAAGACGAATTTACAGTCCAAAAATATGAATTCTCAACAGAAAGGTTGATTTTCAACCAAATAATATAATTTTCTCATAAATTAATATAAAATTTCAACTAAAAAAATTAATTAATTTTAAACCAAAAATAGAAAGGTTCATTTATCAGTTACAAACAATTAATTACCAACAGAATAGTTACACCTTTAACCGAAAAGATGAATCTTCAACCGAAAAAAACTAATTTTTAACAAAATATTTAAACTTTCAACCAAATAGTTCAATTTTCAACCAACAAGATGAATCTTCTACCAAAAATAGTTGGTATCTCCACCAAATCGATTTAAATTTTAAATAAAAAACAGTTGAATTCAATTTAAAAAGATGAATTTTTAACGAAATAGTTGAGTCCATAACCAACACAGATTTTTAACCCAAAAATATGAATTTTCTGCCAAAAAGTTGAATTTTCTACCAAAATAATTGAAATTTTTAACTAAAAGGATACATTTTTAACCAAAAATGGATAAGTTCATTTTTTTATTACAAAACATAACTTATCAACATAACAGTTACATTTTTTACCAACAAGATGAATCTTCAACAACAAAAAAACTAATTTTTAACCAAATATTTAAACTTTCAACGGAATAGTTAAATTTACAACCAACAAGACGAATCTTCTACCAAAAAATAGTTCATATCTCCACCAAAATCGATTCAAATTTTAAATAAAAACAGTTGAATTCAACTAAAAAAGACGAATTTTGAACAAAATAGTTGAATCCATAACCAACACAGATTTTTAACCCAAGAATATGAATTTTCAACCAAAAAGTGGAGCTTTCTACCAAAGTAATTGATTTTTTAACTAAAAAATATAAAATATCAAACGAAAATGTTAAATTAAATAGTTAAATTTTCAGTTGAAAAATTAATTTTCAAACAAGAGAAAGAATTTTTAACAGTGTAGTTCAACTATCAACAAAATAGTTCAATTCTTAACCAAAAAAGGTGAAATTGCTACCAATAGATGAATTTTTAAACCAAAAAGATAAAGTTTCAACAAGAATGGATTTTTCACAAAAATAGTGGAATTTTTTACCATATTGTTGCATTTTCAACTAGAAATGATTAATATTCAATCAAAAAAATTATTTTTTAACAAAGTAGTTCAATTTTCAACCAAGTAGTGAGAATTTTTATCAAAAAAAGATGAATTCTCTGAGAAAAATGTAACAGTTTATATTTCAACCAAACAAGATTTTTATTTAAAATAAAAAATATTTAAATTCAATCCAAAGAGGAATTTTCAACAAAAGAGTTGGATCCTAAACCAAAACGGATTTTCAGTCCGAAAACATGATTTCTCAATAAAAATGTTAATTTTTAATCAAAACAGATGAAATTTCAACCAAAAAAGATTAATTTTCGAAAAAAAGACTTTTCAACAAAATAATTGAATCCTAAAACAAAATGGATTTTCAGTTCGAAAACATGATTCTTCAACAAACAGGTTAATTTTTAACCAAAACAGATGACAATTCAACAAAAAGAGAGTAATTTTCAAACCAAAAAGACGACTTTTCAATAAAATAGTGGAATTTGCAACCAAAAAGAGGATTTTTCAACAACAGAGTTGAAGTTTCAAGCTAAGAAGTCGAATTTTTTATCAAAAATTTGACTTTCAAATCCGAAAAGATGAATTTTTAACAAAAAAGTTAATTTTTGACCAAACAGTTAAACTTTCAATCTGCGAAGATGAATCTTCAACCAAATGGTTAAATTTTCGAAAAAAAAAAATTAAACTTCAACCAAAAACAGTTCCATTTTTAACCAGATAGTTGATTTTTTTAGGACATTTTAGATGAATTTTTAGAAAACAGTTAAATTTTCAACTAAAAAAGATGACTTTTCAACCGAAGTGATCAATTTTCAACTGAATTGATGAATGTTCAAACAAGCAGATTAATTTTGAACCGAAAAGATTAATTTTCAATGAAATAGTTGAATTTTGAACTAGAAACGATAAATTTTCATCCAAATAGTTGAATTTTCAATTTAAAAAAATTATTTCTAACCAAACTAATGAATTTTCAACTAAAAAATAGAATTTTTCAACCAAAGTGGAATAGTTAAATTTTTATTTAAAATAATTAAGGTCAACAAAAGAGATAAATTTGTAACTAAAATTATGGAATATTCAACTGGCACAGTTACATTTCCAGTTGCAAAAAATTAATTTGTTACTTAAAAAGTAACAAATTTTCAACGAAGTAGTTAAAGTTTCAACTGGAATAGTTAAATTTTCAGTAAAAAAAATTAATTTTCAGGGAAAGAAAAAATGTATTTGCAAAAAAATAGCTCACTTTTTTAACCAAAGAGATGAGTTTTCAATTAAAATGACGAATTTTCAACCAAATTAATTTTGAAAAAAAGAGATAAACTTTCAACAATGTAATCAAAATTTTCATTCCAACAAAGATAAATTTTGAACGAAATGTAGTAGTTGATATTTCAACCACAAAAGACTTTAATTTTTAATCAAGAACAGATGAATTCAATCAAAAAATACATTTCCTCATTAATTGATCCAAAAAGAACGAATTTTCAACAAAATACATGAATTTTCAGCCAAAAACGATCAATTAAAAAAACAGTTAAATACAATAATATAAAGCTACTTTTACAGATGAAAAATCATTGTTATGCAATTTTATATTGTAATTTAAAAAAAAAATTGAACACGAAAAGAAATTGAACTTGTATCATTTTTAAATAAAAGCGTTTAAAATGGGATGATTTTAAATTGAAAAAATTTTAAACAGAAGCTTGGAAAATTCGAAACCTTCAAACTTACATTTTTAAATTTGGACAATTTCATTAGAAAGGATTTGAAACTGTCTCATTTCTGATTCAAAACGTTCACAATTGAATAATTTCATTTTGAATTCAAGAATCTCGAAATTGAATGATTTTAGATTAAAATTTCAAAAGAGAACAATTCAAAAACGTTAAAAATGGAATATTTTCCTTAAAATTCATATTATTTCAAGTTAATTTAATCGTATACGAATTAAAAATTTTCAAATTGTCAATTATATTTTTCGAAATTAAACCATTTCAATTTTAATTGCAACATTTAAACTACTTAAATTACTTTAGGTACATTTAAATCTTTTAGAAATTAACAATTTTCAATTATACTTTTCAAAATTCAACCATTTTAATTTCAATCGCAAATTTTAAACTTATGATAGAGAAAAATTGAAAATGTAGCGTTTATCATGAAAATTCAGAATTCTAAAATTGAAGCCATTAAAATTAAAGAAATTATTCAGTTAAATGTAAGATTATTAAATTTGAAACTAAATAAAATTGAAATGGTTTAATTTTGAAAAGTATAATTGACAATTCAAAAAATGCTCATTTTTAAACGATTAAGTTTACTTAAAGTAATAGAAATGGTTAGGGGTTCGAGTATAAGTTTCTGGAGAATACTTAGTTTTCATTTTTTAATATTTAATCATAATTTGTTTAATATAATAAAAACTTAGATTTCTAGAATTTCAGGAGCTTTTACTTTGAAATATTCAATTTAGTTTTCAATTTCAAATTGTCAAATTTTAATCGCTTTGAATTTGAATTTTTTTTATTCAAAAATTTTCACTTTTAAATTATTCAATTTGGAATGCTTTTAATTGGAAACAAACCAATTTTCATACCTCTGAATTTTAAATTATGTATTTTTGAAAAGTTTAATCGAAAAATATTCCATTTTTAACGTTTTGAAATTTTAATCTGAAATCATTCAATTTCAAGATTCTCGAATTCAAAATGAAATTATCAAAATCCTTTCTAAAGAAATTGTCAAAATTTAAGTATATTAATCAGAAGTAAATTAAATACCTGTTTTTCTCCTCCAAGGAACTCTGCTTGTTGAAAGCAGGTTTCTTCCACTCGTCGCTAGATTCGGGTCTAACTGGTGCGGATTTTCGTTTCTCCTCGACACTCATTTGCTTTTTACTACCCGAGTTTTTCTTATTTTCCGTAGATTTTGGCCTCATATCGACATTTTTAGGTTTCTCGGGACTGCCCGTTTTCTCCTCCTTTGGCGACTTATTTTTTTCTGTGTTATCCACACTAATTTTCTTCTCTAGTGGTTTCTTGCTTTCCCCATTTAGTTTTTGTGGTTCCTCTTTATTGTGATTTTGCACTGAAATATTTTTGTTTTGCATTTTTTCATCAGTCATAGACTTTCGACGTTCTGACACTTCCATGGCACTAGGTTTGTCCGCAGTCTTGGGAAGATTTTCCTTCTCATCATTCTTGCTGTCCTGACGAGGCAACGGCGGTGGAGGTGGCGCCGGGCCTTTTTCTCGGGATATCCGTCTCTCATTCGTCTCACCCGTAACTGGAGGCTTTGGTGCCTGCAATTTAAAACAAGATTTAGTGTCCTAAATTGCAGCTCAATTCTCAGAATTTTAATTCGTTTGGAAAATTCTCTGTTCCAACTGAGAATCATAATTCTTCTTGAAAATTTCCTCTTACAAGTCAGAATTACAATTCATTTGGAAAATTTCTTGTTCCAGATCTGAATAATAATTTTTTTCGAAAAATCTGTGATCAAATTTAAAATTATAGATAACAGGCCTCATAGTCTCTATGGGATAAATTAAAGGGCACAAAGGATACTTTTTCATTTCATGCTTAAACTTTTTACAAAAATGGGGTATGATAAAGAAGTTATTAAAGGAATTAGATTTTTTATAGACACAGGTATTCGGTTTTCTTGTTTTTTTAAATAAATTTTTTAACTTGCTTTGAAAAATCGCTTAGGCAGCCCAAGACTTCCTGCTGGAGAAAATACATTAGAAAAATGTAAAGAAGTTGAAATAATGAAAACTGGATATATAGTAGAATTTGAAAGTCTTCATTTTATTATACTATATGGACCAATCTTGAAAGTATGACACTTTAGGGACCAAATCTTAAAAATAGGAGACATTAGGATGAAAATTTTGTGAATAGGGGACTTTAGGGGCCAAATATTGAAAATACGATTTTCTAGAGCTCAAATCTTGAAAATAGGGGACCTTACAGATCAAATCTTTAAAATAGGGATTTTTAGAGAACTTTGAGACCATATCTGGAAAATGGGCAAAATTAGAGTGAAATTCTTGAAAATAGGGGGGTTTAAGGACCAAATCTTTGAAATAGAGGACTTGGTGGCCCAAATTTTGAAAATGAGACTTTAGGGGCCAAATCTTGAAATTAGGAGACTTTAGAGACCAAATAATCAAAAATAAGGGTTTTTTAGAGACCAAATCTTGAAAAGAAGGGATTTCGGGGGCCAAATATTGAAAATAGGAGACTTTAGGGCCCAAGTCTTGAAAATGGGATATTTAGAGAATAAATCTTGAAAATAGGGGACCTTGCAGATCAGATCTTGAAAATAGGGATTTTTAGCGACCAAATCTTGAAATAAGGATACTTAAGAGACCAAATTTTGAAAATAGGGACTTTAAGTGATAAAATCTTGAAAGTAGGAGACTTTAGATACCCAGTCCTGAAAATAGGGGTTTTAGAGACCAGACCTTGAAATTAGGGCACTTTAAGTAAAAAGGCTGGTAGCTTTAGAGACCAAATCTTCAAATTAGAGGATTTTATTAAACAAATCTTGAAAATAGGGACTTTAAGTGATAAAATCTTGAAAGTAGGAAACTTTAGAGACCAAATCTTGAAAATTGGGGACTTTGGGGAACAAATCTTTAAAATAGGAGACTTTAGACACTAAATCGAAATAGAAAGAAAGTAGGGATTTTTTAGAGATCAAATTTTCAAATTAGGGGACTTTCAGAAAAAAAACTGTAAAATAGGTGACTTTAGAGACCAAATCTCGAAAATAGGACGCATTAGAGACCGAATCGAGAAAGTAGGAAACTTTGAGACCATGTCTTGAAAATGGGAAAAATTAGGGTGAAAATCTTGAAATAGGCGGTTTGAGGACCAAATCTTGAAAATAGGGTTTTTCGGGGCACAAATTTTGAAAATAGGAGACTTTAGGGGCCAAATCTTGAAAATAGGGGACTTTACATACCAAGTCTTAAAAATAGGGATTTTTAGACCAAATCTTGAAAATAGGGGACTTTACAGACCAAATCTTAAAAATAGGAGACATTAGGATGAAAATTTTGTAAATAGGGGACTTTAGGGGCCAAATATTGAAAAAAGAGGTTTTTTAGAGATTAAATCTTGAAAATAGGACACATTAGAGACCGAATCTTGAAAATAAGGGACTTTGAGGACCAAATCTTTAAAATAGGAGATTTGAGCTCCCAAATATTGAAAATAGGATTTTCTAGAGCCCAAATCTTGAAAATAGGGGACTTTACAGATTAAATCTTGAAAATAGGGATTTTTAGAGACCAAATCTTGATAGTAGGATACTTTAGAGACCAATAGAAATAGAAAGAAAATACAGATTTTTAGAGATCAAATCTTCAAATCAGGGGACTTTCAGAAAAAAAAACTGTAAAATAAGTAACGTTAGAGACTAAATCTTGAAAATAGGACACATTAGAGACCGAATCTAGCATTAGAAAACTTTGAGACCATATCTTAAAAATGGAAGAAATTAAGGTGAAAATCTTGAAATAGGGGGTTTAAGGACCAAATCTTGAAAATAGGGGACTTTACAGACCTCATCTTAAAAATAGGAGACATTAGGATGAAACTTTTGTAAATAGGGGACTTTAGGAGCCAAATATTGAAAAACTTGTTTTTTTAGAGACCAAATCTTGAAAATAGGACACATTAGAGACTTTCAGGAAAAAAACTTAAAAATAGGTGACTGACCAAATTCCGAAAATAGGGGTTTTTAGATACCAGATCTTGAAATTTGGGGACTAAGAAAAAAAAGACTTGAAAATGGGTGACTGGCCAAATCTTGAAAATAGGGACTTTAAGTGATAAAATCTTGAAAGTAGGAGGCTTTAGATACCCAGTCCTGAAAATAGGGGTTTTAGAGACAAGACCTTGAAATTAGGGCACTTTAAGTAAAAAGGCTGGTAACTCTTAGAGACCAAATCTTCAAATTAGAGGATTTTATTAAGCAAATCTTGAAAATAGGGGACTTTGCAGACCAAATCTTAAAAAAAGGAGACATGCGGATGAAAATTTTGTAAATAAGGGACTTTAGGGGCCAAATATTGAAAAAAGAGGTTTTTAGAGACCAAATCTTGAAAATAGGACACATTAGAGACCGAATCTTGAAAATTGGGGACCCTGGGGGAAGAAAATCTTTAAAATAGGAGACTTTAGACACTAAATCGAAATAGAAAGAAAATAGGGATTTTTTAGAGATCAAATCTTCAAATTAGAGGACTTTCAGAAAAAAAACTTTAAAATAGGTGACTTTAGATACCAAATCTTGAAAATAGGACACATTAGAGACCGAATCTAGAAAGTAGGAAACTTTGAGACCATGTCTTGAAGATGGGAAAAATTAGGGTGAAAATCTTGAAATAGGGGGTTTAAGGACCAAATCTTGAAAATAGGGGATTATGGGGCACAAATTTTGAAAATAGGAGACTTTAGGGACCAAATTTTGAAAATAGGAGACTTTAGAGACCAAATCTTGAAAATAGGACTTTTTTAGAGATCATATCTTGAAATTAGGAGACTTTCAGGAAAAACACTTAAAAATAGGTGACTGACCAAATTCTGAAAATAGGGGTTCTTAGATACCAGATCTTGAAATTTGGGCACTTTAAGTAAAAAGGCTGGTAACTTTAGAGACCAAATCTTCAAATTAGAGGATTTTATTAAACAAAACTTGAAAATAGGGGACTTTACAGACAAAATCTTAAAAAAATGAGACATGAGGATGAACATTTTGTAAATAAGGGACTTTAGAGGCCAAATCTTGAAAATTGGGGACTTTGGGGAACAAATCTTTAAAATAGGAGACTTTAGACACTAAATCGAAATAGAAAGAAAATAGGGACCAAATCAAAATAGACCAAATCTTGAAAATAGGACACATTAGAGACTGAATCGAGAAAGTAGAAAACTTTGAGACCATGTCTTGAAAATGGGAAAAATTAGGGTGAAAATCTTGAAATAGGAGGTTTAAGGACCAAATCTTGAAAATAGGGTTTTTCGGGGCACAAATTTTGAAAATAGGAGACTTTAGGGGCCAAATCTTGAAAATAGGAGACTTTAGAGACCAAATAATGAAAAATAGGGGGTTTTAGAGACCAAATCTTGAAAAGAGGGGATTTCGGGGGCCAAATCTTGAAAATGGGATATTTAGAGACCAAACCTTGAAAATAGGGAACCTTGCTCATCTAATCTCGAAAATATGGATTTTTAACGACCAAATCTTGAAAATGGGATATTTAGAGACCAAACCTGGAAAATAGGGAACCTTGCTCATCTAATCTCGAAAATAGGGATTTTTAACAACCAAATCTTGAAACAAGAATACTTTAGAGACCAAATCTTGAAAAAAGGACTTTTTTAGAGATCATATCTTAAAATTAGGAGACTTTCAGAGAAGACTTGAAAATAGGAGGTTTTATGGCCTAAATCTTGAAAATAGGGGACGACTCTGAGAGCCAAATCTTGAAAACAGGAGACCTTACAGCCCAAATATTGAAAATAGGACACCTTACAGATCAAATCTTGAAAAAAGAAATTTTTAGAGACCAAATCTTTAAAATAGGGGTTTATTTAGATACCAGATCTTGAAATTAGGGGACTTTCAGAAGAAAAAAACTGGAAAATAGGTGACTGACCAAATTCTGAAAATAGGAACTTCAAGTGATCAAATCTTGAAAGTAGGAAACTTTAGATACCAAATCCTGAAAACAGGGGTTTCCGAGGCCAGATCTTGAAATTAGGGCACTTTAAGTAAAAAGGCTGGTAACTTTAGAGACCAAATCTTCAAATTAGAGGATTTTATTAAACAAAC
>CAKNXH010057856.1:33254-50074 GCA_932178445.1 Andricus quercusramuli
GACCAAATCCTGAAAATGGGGGACTTTCGGAAAAAATCTTAAAAATAGGGGACTTCAGAGACTTTTAGAGTCAAAAATTAAGATTGAAAAATAACAAATTAAAATGTACAATGAGCATTTTAACAAATTATAATTACTTTTAACGTCAGTGTCACTGCGCACAGATGCAGAGTCATCTCCGAGTTGATCCAGCTCCAGGGGAAGCTGTGACGTGCGCTGCTCCTGCAAATTGCAAAATAACTATTAAAAACGAAAGCCTATTCAAAATTAGGATTTCTCTATCCTTGATAATTAAAGGTTGGAAATAAATGTGATGAAATTAAATCAGGGTGGAGGCTACAGAGAAAGAAAACAAAATACTGGTCATTTTCCGGTTCGAAAAAATTTCTCACGGTCATTAAAATTAAAATATTCGAACTATCAATATTTTGAACATATGAAATGGAAGCTTTCAACGCTTTTCTTTTAAAGAATTAAAATTGAAATGCCGTTAAACGGCAAAATTTCATAAAATTTAATTAAACAGTTCAAAGATTTCTGGTCCTAAAATATAAATTTACGCCAGAATTGTCAATGCCCTAAATTACAATTTTTTTTTAAAGTAAAAACTTTTTAAATTAGAAATTTAATTGTCTTTATTTTAACTCGTTTAAAATTAACAATTGTTCAGTTGTTATTTATACATCAAAATGAAACACTTTTACTTACAAAATAAGTTTTTTTTAATGGAACAATTAAAATTTCACCTTTCAAAGTTTTAATTTAGCACTCTGAACTTTTAACGATTCAAGGCTTTCTATTTCAAACAATTCAGTTCTAAATTTTTTAGTTTTGAATATTTAATTTATAATTGCTCATTTTGAATTAACAGTCAAATATTGCTAAATATTAGAAAATTGTTTCTTTCTTTTTTTAATTAAAAATTTTCAAATTGAATATAATTCAATCTAAAAAATTAATTATCCGGGTGTTCTACCAGATGGACTATTTTAAATTCCCTGTCATTTCCCGGTTTTCTCCGGGTAAATTATTAATTTTTTCAGGTCAATTCAAAAGAGTTCAAAATATTTGAATGATTTCAAACTATTCTTAAAGATTTAAAAAGATTTCTAAACATTTTGAAAGATGTAAAAGATTTCTGATTTGGAACCGAGAGTTTTGGAAAAGAATTATAATTCTTAATTTGTATAGGGGGGTTTTTTATTTCATTTTCCAACTCAGAAATAGACTTATTTTTAAAAATTCGTTTTTTAACATTTTGAAAAAATTGACAATTTCTGACTTGGAACAGGTATTTTTTTAAATTCCTTTCTTCTAACTAAAATTCTTAAAGAAATTTTCTGTTCTAAGTGAGAAAATTATAATTATTTGCAAAATTTCCTGCTCATCAGTCAAAATTATAATTCTTAACAGGAATTCCCTATCCCAATTGTCAACATTATATTTCCTCACTGAAAATCTCTGTTCCAAACTCAAAATTATAATTCTTTACTAAAATTCCCTGCCTCAAAGTAAAAATTATAATTTTTCACGATAATTCCCTGTACCAACTTAGAATTGTAATTATTTTGGAAAATTCTCTGTTCATTCCCCGAATTTCAAGTCAGGCAGACACCCTGTAAATTAATTTATATTTACAGTTGATTTAAAAAAAAAAATTTGTATTTCAAAGGCTTTTAATTTGTAATGGTATGTCTTCAAAACTGCATTTCAAAATTCTTTAAATCAAAAATGTACGCTCAAAACTGAAGACCTAAAATGAAAAATGTTCGAGTAAAAGATTTAAAAATTGCGCATTATACACTGAATAATTTCATAATTGAAAAAGTTAACAATTTAACTTAACATTTTTAAAATCTTGAAATCGAACCTATTCCAAAGTCGTAATCTAATATCTAGCATTTTGCGTAAACTTCCGGTCGCGGGGAGTTGTTAATGAAACAGTGCTGTGCAAGGCGTAACAAAAAAAAAAGACAACGACTGGTAATTGCAGAAGCTACTGACCTGGCATTCGCACGGGCGATGGGGCTGGCGAGGCCCAGGAGAGCCGCATGCACAACCGAATATTAAAGTTACAACAGGGCATCCTCCACTTTTTTCAATTTCAATTCCAATTTTAATTTGTAATCGAAATTAAAAAAAAATAAAGAGCGTGAAACGCTAAAAACATCTATCTCGCTAAAGTAAACTAAATATTGCGTAATGTAGCAAAGTGTTACTTGCATTTTTTGCGATAGGGTGTCATTATTTGATATAAATGATATGCATGAGTCAAGAAGCAAAAATAATTACAACTTTTGTTTTTCGCGAAATCATCGAGACACACACTTGCGTGCAAATTTTGAAAATTTAGATTTACAGAAAGTCAAACTTGCCGTTTCATAAAGAAAAACGGCCACTTCCTGGTTCATTGGCTAAACTAATAAACTGAACAAATAATAATTAAATAATAATTATAACAAAATGCTTTTAATAGCATTGAATAAACTTTCCGGTTCAGCCAAAGCAAAAAAAAGTTCCCTGGACCAACTCAAAAGTATCATTTTATTTTTAAAAATCCCTGTTTCTAGGTCCAGTGGCCAAACTGACGAACTATAAACATAAAAATTAAATGATAAATATAACAAAATGCTTTTAATAATATTGAACAAACTTTCCGGTTCAGCCAAAGCAAAAAAGTTTCAAAATCTCTGTTTTAAAAGTGATCGATATCGTATCACTCGGAAGCATCTTACCAATCCGCTGATACTGTTCTCTGTGCTTTTTCGCCTTTTTGGCCTTCTATGGTAGTGCAAGCGTGTAACAATGTATTTACACATTATTTGAATGATATTTTAAGCTTAATGATCCATGATTAGTATTCTCAGCATGCTTTTTCAAAGAAGCACTAGTTATGTACAGAAAACATACAAAATGTATATTTCATTTAAAAGTGTGTAGCTCGAAATTAAAAAGTTTAATGAAAAATTAGCTTTATTTTTTACAGAAAATTTACATTTTCTAACCTAATATTTTTAAAGTAATAAAAATGAGCTTCAATATTGACTAAAACTGTTACTCTTTAGTATACAAATTATTAAAATTCCTATTTATTTGTTTAATTATATTGATTTATATCCCCCTTTTCTCGTTTTTCCACTTAAATGTGAACTGAATTAAGAGAAGCTAATAAGAAATTCCAACTATTTTTGTTTGAATTTTTATTATTTTTAGTTGAAAATTCAACAATTTTGATAATTTATAGACTTAAGAATGATTTAAATAAACATTGAAGTTTATTTTTAACACTTTTAAAATAGAAAATAAGGTTAATTTTCCACTGCAAATTTTTTTTTTATTTCGAACTACATACTTTTTAATCCGGACTACAGAAAATTGTGTCGAACTACGCAATATTTTAGGCCCTGAGTTATTTGTAATTCAGAACAATAATTTTTTAATATGAAAATTAAAACAATAATAATTATTGTGGGTCACAAAATTAGAGTCTCGATTTGTAATTCACTTTAATTTAAACGCTGACTATTAAAATTTTCAAATACTCTTTCAGATCTCAAAAGTTAACTTTTGCAAATAGTTGAATTTTTCACCCGAAAATATGAATATTCAACTAAATAATTGGATTTTTAACCAAAAAAATGAACTTTCAGCCAAAAAAGAGGAATTTTTAATAAAATACACTAATTTTTAATGAAATAGTTGAATTCTCACGCAAAAGAGACGAACTTTTAACAAAACAGTTGAATTTTCCACCAGAAAATATTAATTTTCAACAAAATAGTTGAATTTTCCATCAAACTAGATCAAATCTTCAACAGTTCAATTGCCAACAGTTAAAAATGTAACAATTGAAAATTCAACTGTTAAAATTACACAGTTGAACATTTAACTATTTTCGTAGATAATTAAACTATTTGTTTACTTTTTAAATTGAGACCTTCTTTTTCTAACCTTTTTGGGTAGAAAATTCATTTATTTGGTAGAAAATTCAACTATTTGGTTTAAAATTCATATATTTCGTTGAAAATTAAACAAAAAGGTTAATTTTCAACCAAACAGTTGAAATTTCAAATAAAAAATCAATTTTCAACCAAGGAGAATAATTATCGACCAAAAAACAATATGATGAATCTCCAAGAAAAAACTGTCAACCAAATATGGTGAATTCTCGACGAAAAAGTTAATCTTTCAATCGAAACAAATTGATTTTCAAGCAAACAGTTGCATTTTTAACCAAAGAAAGATGAAATTTTTACCGAAAACGATGAATTTTCTAACCAAGAGGACGGATTTTCAACATAATAGTCGAATTTCCACCAAAAAAGTTTCTGATTTAACCAAATAGTTAAATTTTCAACAGTTAAAAATTCACTCGTTGAAAACTAAACAGTTCAAAAGTCAACTGTTAAAAATTTAACTATTTTGGTAGAAAAGTCAACTATTTGGTTAAAAGTGAACTGTTTTGTTTAAAAGTCCACTTTTTTGTAAAAAATTCGTTTCTTTGGAGAAAAATTTGTTCTTTTTTCTAACTGAAAATTTAGCTATTGCAAGTTTGATTACAAAATTATCTTTTTTTGGTTGAAAATTCAACGACTTAGTAGGAAATACAGTCATATGGTTACAAACTCAGCTATTTGTTTGAAAATTCAACAAGAAGGTTGATTTCCAACCAAAAAGATAAATTTTCAATCAAAAATAATTATTTTCTACCAAAAAGACGAATTTTCAACAAAAAAGGGAAGTTAAATTTTCAGTTGAAAAAGTAATTCTTGACAAAAAGAACTAATTTTCAACAAAATAGTTAAATTTTCAATCAGAGATGAATTTTCACATAAAATGACGAATCTTCAGCACAAAAAAAAATGAATTTTTAATAAAATTTCAAAACTTTCAACCAAGTAGTTGAATTTTCAACCAAAGCAAATTAATTTTCAACCAAATAGTTACATTTTTAACCAAAGAAATATGAAATTTCTACCAGAAAAAGATGAATTTTCAAACCAGAAGGACGAATTTTCAACATAACAGTTGAATTTTCACCAAAAAGGTTTCTTTTTCAACCAATTAGTTGAATTTTATACCAAAATAGTTCAATTTTCAAACCTTTTTTGTTAAAGACCCAACTTTTTGGTGAAAAACTCGTCCTATTCACTTGAAAATTCATCTCTTTTGCGAAAAATTCTTTTTTTTTTAACTGAAAATTTAACCAAGCATTGAACTATTTTGGTAGTAAAGTCAACTATTTTATTAAAAGTTAACTTTTTCCTGAAAATCCAACTGTTTTGTGGAAAATTCGTCTCTTTGGCTTGAAAATTCATCAATTTGTTTGATTTTTTAAATAGAAATTGAATCATTTTTGGTGAAAAATGCAACGGTTTTGATATTTCTTTTAATTGATATTTTTAGTAGGAAATTCACCCATATGGTTACGAATTCCGCTATGTGATTGAAAATTCAAGAAAGGGGTGAATTTTTAACCAAATAGTTGAATTTTAAACCAAAAAGAATTATTTTCTGCCAAAAAAGACGAATTTTTTAACAAAATAGTTAAACTTTCAATTGAAGAGATAAATTTTCACCTGAAATTACAAATCACTAACAAAATGAATTTTTAAAATTTTTTTTAAATTTTCAAACTTTCAACCAGTTGTATTTTTAACCAAAGAATTATAAAATTTCTACCAAAAAAGATGAACTTTCAAACCAAAAGGACGGATTTTCAACATAACAGTTAAATTTTCAGTAAAAAAGTTTCTTTTTCAACCAAATAGTTGAATTTTATATCAAAACAGTTTCAACAGTGGAAAATTCAACAGTTGAAAATTACATAATTGAAAATTTCAATATTTTGGTAGAAAATTAAACTATTTGGTTAAAAGTTAACTTTTTTGTTTAAGATCCAACTGTTTTGTGGAAAATTCGCCTCTTCCGCGTGAAAATTCAACAACTAAGTTGATTTTTTTCATTCTTGATTGACAAATGCTAGTTGACTGATTAATCAACTATTTTGTTAGAAATTTAATTATTTTTGATTTAAAAATGCAATGCTTTGGTTGGAAATTTATCTGTTTTGGTTGGAAATTCGTCTTCGAATTTAATTATTTGGTTGAAAGTTACACCACTTTGATTCAATTTTTTTTTGTTTGAAGGTACATAATTTTAGTAGAAAATTAACCTCTGTGTGTACATTTTTTTTAAATGCTGAAAATTTAACTATTGCATGTTTTGTTGAAAAATTATGGAAATTCAACTATTTGGTTAAAAATTAAACTCTTTTGCCGAAAATGCAATACCTTCAATTGTAATCTACGTAATTTAAAGCGTTTTAAATAGAATTCAATACACTAAACACATTAATTTTACTTAAAAGAATGTATTTCCGTATTCTCATGAAAAATCTCCTCATTTCGCCTGTTTTTAGAGGATTTGAAAAATGTTAGGCCCTGAAATGCTGATGGCTGATGTATTAATTATTAAATAAATTATGATTGGAATGAGAAATATGAATTTAAAGTTGAGACAAACCTCGGCTTCTTCATCAACGAGCTCTTCCTCGACAACATCAGCCTTGTATTCTAATAACAAGTCCCGGATTGGTTTCGAATCCAAAGTTCGATTAACAAATGAGTGCTTAAGTAATTCATCTGCTGTTGGCCTGGTTGAAGGATCTTTAATGAGCGCTTTGGCAATGAAGTCGTTGAATTCTTTGCTCCACTTGCCAGGCTGCTCAAGCTTTGGTGGATCGCTTTTCTGAATCTTGAGTAAAACTCTCATTGGCGACATTTCATGATTCGGTGGTTCCATCTGAGCAAACTCTATTAAAGTTATCCCGAGAGACCAAATGTCCACCTGAAAAAAATCAAAAATAGATAGTAGGGAGGTCCAAAAAGAGTCTTTTTTTGTGTGTCAAATACAGGACTCGGACTCACTTCAGAGATAAAAAATAGTGACACAAATTTTAAAAAATAGTGTCATAACAATTTTCAAATACTTTCTTCAGATAAAAATCTGCTAAATAGAACTACTTGGTCAAAAAATCATTTTTTTGTTTGATGATTCATCATTTTAGTTGAAAAATATTTTTTGTTTCAAAATCTAACTATATTTTAAACATTTTGTTACCATTACTTTTTTAACTCAAAATTTAACTATTGCATGTTTGGTTAGATATTATATATATCTTCTACAGTTGAAAGTTCAATTATTTTGTTGAAAATTCATGTCTTTTATTGAAAATTGATCTTTCTGGTAAGATTAATTAATTAATCTTTTTGGTTCAAAATTAGATTCTTTATTGAAAATTAAATTTTTAACTGAAAATGTAACTATATCATGTTTGTTTAAAAATTTCTGTATTTTGTTGAAACTTTGTCTTTTTTTGGACTAATTCACCTATTTGGTTGAAAATTCAACTATTACATTAAATATTCCATTAAAAATTGAAATATTTTGTCGAAAATTGATTTTCTTACAAAATATTCTTTTTTGGTAGTAGATAATTAGTTTTTTTATTCAAAATTAATCGATTTTTTTGTATAGACAATTAATCTTTTTGGTAGAAAATTCATTTGTTTGGCAGAAAATTTAACTATTTTGTTTAAAATTTATTTTATTTGCTTATAAACTTATTTTCCTAACTGAAAATTAAACTATTCTATTTTTTTTTATTTATATTTTTTAGTTAAAAATTCATATAATGTAGAAAATTTTTATTTTCGACTGTAAAAATTCAACAATTTTGTGGTAAATTTAACTATTTGGTTGAAAGTTGATGTATTTTATTAAAAATTATTCTTTTTAGGTAGAATCTCAATATTTGGTAAAAAATTAATCGCTTTTGGTTGAAAATTAACTTTTTGTTGAAAATTTAACTGTTTTGTAGAAAATTTGTATTTTCAACTTTATAAATTCAACAATTTGGTTCAAAGTTGATGTATTTTGTTGAAAATTCTTCTTTTTAGGTATATCAATTTTTTGGTTAAAAATTAATCGGGTTTGGTTAAAAATTACCGCTTTATTGATAATTCATCTTATTTATAGAAAATTCGTATTTCTGGTTCAAAAATTCTACAATTTGACAGCAAATTGAATTATTTGGTATAAAAATTAAGTATTTTGTTTGAAAAAATTTATTTTCAAGTAGAATGTACATTTTTTGGTTAAAAATGCAACTCTTTGGTTGGAAATTAATCTGTTTCGATTAAAAATTAACTTATTGTTGAAAATGCAACTGTTTTAGTTGGATGTTTAACTTTTCTGTAGAAAATTTGTATTTTCGACTGTAAAAATTCATTAATTTGGTAGTAAATTTAACTATTTGTTTGAAAGTTGATGTATTTTGTTGAAAATTCTACTTTTTGGGTATAATATCAATTTTTGGTTTAAAAATTAAACGGTTTTGGTTGAAAATTGACTTTTTGTTGGTAATTTATCTGTTTTGTAGAAAATTCATATTTTTGTCTCAAAAATTCAACAATTTGGTAGCAAATTTAACTATCTGGTAGAAAATTTATGTACTTTGTTTAAAACATTAATTTTTGGGTACAATATCAATTTTTTGGTTAAAAATTGGTTAAAAATGCAATTGCATGGTTGAAAATTCTTCTTTTTAGGTAGAATATCAATACTTGGTTAAAAATTAATTGGTTTTGGTCAAAAATTAACTTTTAGTTAAACATTTAACTGTTTTGTAGAAAATTTGTATTTTCGACTGTAAAAATTTCAACAATTAGGTAGTAAATTGAACTATTTTTTTTATTAAAAAATAAAATCTATTTTTTTTAATGTTGAAATACTTTCTTAAAAGTTCATTCTTTTGGTTCATTTTAGTTAATAAATTATGTCATTTGTTGAATATTAGTCTTTTTAATTAAAAAAATTAATCTTTTTGTTTAAAAATTCAACTACTTGGTTAAAAAAAATATGTAATATCTTGAAAATTCGTCTATTCTGATAGAAAATTAATCTTCTTGGTTTTAAATTATTATTTTATTTTTAACTTTCCGTTATGTTGTGATTCGTTGAGATAGCGGACATATTATCAAATTAAAAACAAGTTAAAACATAAACTCACCTTGAAATCGTACGGATTGTCCCTAAACGTCTCACATAAAACTACTTCTGGTGCCATCCAATATGGCGTTCCAATAAAAGTATCGTGTTTCTGCAGGGTTTGCTTATTTTTTGCCGAAACCCCGAAATCGGCTGCAAAAAAATTGGTCATAGTCAATTTTATTTTTAGATATAAAGGGTCATCCACAAATTACCATAAAAAGTGTGCAATGGAAAACTGACTTTATTTTCTAAGTGAAATTTCTAGTTTTCTAACCTAATATTTTAAAAGTCTTAAAAATGAATTCCAATGTCTATTTGAACTTTGAGACTAAATTTCCTAAATTTATATTTTTTATTGCAGGATTCACAGTTTTTTCCCTATTCTCCTACTATTTTTATTTGGTAGTAAACTATTTTTAGCTAAAACCTCTAATATTATATTTTTGGTGGAAAATTTATATTTTGGCTAAAAATTTTATCATTTGGTTGAAAATTCCAGAATTTGGGTTAAAATTTCATCCTTTTTGGTTGACAATTCCACTGTTTTGTAGAAAATTCGAATTTTTGCTTGAAATTTCAACAGTTTGGTAGAAAATTCAACTATTTTGGTAAAAAATTAACTTTTTTATAGAACACTTATTTTTTCGAGTTGAAAATTCTACTTTTTTGATGAAGATTCGTTTTTTAGACTTAAAAACTAAATAATTTGGTAGATTTTTTTCTTTCTAGACTGAAAAATCTCCCATGGTTGAAAATTTAACTCTTTTGTTGAAAATTCGTCTTTTTGGTTCAAAAATTTATCTCCTTTAGCAGAAATTTTATTTTTCCTAGTTAAAAAAATCAACTTCTTGGTTGAAAGTTAATTGTTTTTTGGTTGAAAGTTCAAAATACTTTTTTAAAAGGTAGATTCATCATTTCAGTTGAAAATTCATTTCTTTGGTTAAAATTTAATGTTTTTTGTTGAAATAATTTTTTTTTAATTTCAACATGTTGACAAGGATGACCTTTTTTGCTGAAACATCTCTTTAGCTTGAAAATTCAAGATTTTGCTTCAAAATTAGTTTTTTTTATAAATTAATTTTTTTAATTGACAATTTTTTTTACAAATTCATGTACTTTATTTAAAATTCAAGTATTTTGTTGGAAATTCGTATTTTTCCGTAGAAAATTGATCATCTTGCTTAAAAATTTATATACTTGTTGAAAATTAAACAATTTTGTTAAAAAGTATCCTTTTTGGTTGAAAAGTCAACTGTTTTGTTGAAAATTAACCTTTTTAGTTAAGGATCAAGTGATATGTAATTAAAATTGAAATATTTTCGGGTTTAAATAACAACTATTACATTTTTCCTCGAGAATTCATCCTTCTTGGTTGAAAATTCAACTAATATGGTAAAAGAATTCAACTATTTGGTGGGAATCTTTTTGTTTTCTTGAAAATTCAACATTTTGAACACAATTTTTTTCTTTATTAGCTGAAAAATATTTCTCAGTTGAAAATTGAACTTTTTGGTAAAAAAATTAAATTATTTCGTTGAGAATTCATTTTTTTTAATTCAAGTGATATTTAATTAAAATTGAACTCTTTTCGGGCTGAAATATCAAATATTACATTTTTCGTTGAGAATTCAACTTTTTTGGTTGAAAATTTAACTAATTTGGTAAAAAAGTGCAAGTATTTGGTGGAAAATATTTTCTTTTCTTGGAAATTCAACATTTTGAACACAATTTTTTTTCTTTATTGGCTGAAAAATCTTTCTTGGTTGAAAATTTAAAGTATCTGGTGAAAAAATTAAATTATTTCGTTGAAAGTTGAAGAGTTTTGTTAAAAAGACATCTTTTTTGGTTGAGAATTCAACAGTTTTCTTGAAAATCTATCTTTTTTGGTTGAAAATGCATTTACTTGGTTGAAAATTCAACAGTTTTGTTGAACTCTTTTTTTGAGTTGAAAATTCATTGTTGTAACTGTTACTGTTAAATTTGTTGGCAATTCGTTTTTTTTTTTTAGAAAATTCAAGTATTTTGTTGAAAATTAGTTTTTTTGCTGAATTAATTTTTTTAATTGGCCATTTTTTATTACAAATTCACGTACTTGATTAATAATGCAAGTATTTTTTTGAAAATTTGTATTTTTCTACAGAAAATTGATCTTTTAGCTTGAAAATTTATATACATTGTTAAAAATTTAACAATTTTGTTAAAAATATCCTTCTTGATTGAAAAGTCAACTGTTTTGTTGAAAATTAATCTTTTTCGTTGATTATTCAAATATTTGGTTAAAGATTCGTCTTTTTAGTCGAAAATGTATTTTTTAACAGAAAATTCAACTATTTCAATTGAAAATTCATCACACTGGTTGAAAATTGTACATTTTTGTTGAAAACACATTTTTTGAGATGAAATTTCATTGTTATAACTGTTACTGTTAATTTTGTTGAAAATTCGCCTTTTTGGTAGAAAATTAACCTTCTTGTTAGAAAATTAACCTTCTTGTTAGAAAATTAACCTTCTTGTTAGAAAATTCAACTGTTTGTTTAAAAATTCGTCTATTTTTTTCAAAAGTGCAATACTTTTATTTGAAGTGTCGGAAACTTTGACATATTATTTTTGAAGTAAAAATAGGAAACAGAAAGATTGTAAAAACCCTCCTACCATTGAATACCCAAATCGTCTTACGTAATTTGAGGATGAACCCCATAAAAAATAGCTGAAAATATTTAAAAAAATTCTAAAGAAAACTTACCTATTTTAACTCCACCTGCCATTGTAAGCAGTACATTTCCTGCTTTTAAGTCCCTGTGTATAACTTTGGATTTGTGCAAAAATGCCAGACCTTTGGTCATGTTTTGACAAACATAGGAAATTTGAGGTTCAGTCAGTGGTTTTTCTAATTCAACCATTATGGAATCCACGGCGCCGCCGTCACAATACTCGATTAACATCTGCATAATAAGGAATACGTTAATTGTGTTTAATTCTCTTGAGAAGAATTCAAGGTAATTTCAATTATTAAGTGGCGTTTAATTTGGCGAGACCTTACCCATAATTTTCCTTCTGTGAAGTACGCTTCGTACAATTCAACTATATTATGATGCCTGCATTCTGACAAAATGTCTATTTCAATCATAAAGTCGCTCAAGTCATCTTCTCCATCTAATGCACACATTTTTGCAGCAGCCAGCTGATGCGTTGTCTTTTGCTGCGCCTAAATTTACAACAATTATCGTCTTGCTTTTAAGAAATTAACAAATTATTATTTCATATTCAGGGTTGCTACAGGTCTACTTAAAAAAAAAACGTACAAAAGTCCAACTATATTTTTGGGTAAAAGTTCATTTTTTTGTTGAAAACGCTATCACATTTTTGGTTCGGAATTCATCTACTTTGGTTCAAAATTCGATGAATTGGTAGAAAATTGAATTATTTTATTGAAAATGCAACTATATTGTTAAAAAGTCATCTTCTTTTCAAAAGTTCAACTACTTTGATAAAAATTCATTTTTTTAGTTGAAGGTCCAACTCTTTGGTTGAAAATTGAACTATTTTGATGAAATTTCGCAATTAAACTATTCCATTTTTGGTTAAAATTTAACTATTTGGTTAAAACTTTATCTTTTTTAGTTGAAATTTCAACTTTTTAGTTGAGAATTCACGTATTTTGTTGAAAATTCTTTTTTGGTAGAAAATCAATCTTCCTGGTTAAAAATGTATCCTTCTTGGTTTAAAATGTATCCGTTTTCTTTTTTCGTTGAAAAGTCGATTATTTGACTTAAAATTAAACCACTTTGTGAAAAGTTTTATTTGTTTTTAATAAGGATTCATAATTATCGTTGAAAATTCAACTGTTTGATTTTAAATTAACTTTTATGTTCAAAATTCTACTGTTTTGTAGAAAATTCTTCCTTTTAGCATGAAAATTCAACAATTTGGTAGAAAATTAAACTATATGGTTGCAAATTAAACTTTCTTGTTGAAAACCCATATTTTTGGTTAAAAATGCAACTGTTGGTTAGAAATTGATCGGTTTTAGTTGACGTTTGAAGTATTCTGTTCAAAAATCGTTTTTGTTGATAAAATCCAACTGTTTTTTTAGATTAAATTAAAATCTTTTTTTTGAAATGTCAACTATTAGATGGTTCGTTGAACATCCAAGCTTTTTTGTAGAAAATTCATCTTTTTGGTAGAAAATTGAACTATTCGTTTTTTTTAAATTAAAAATTAATTCTCTTAAATGAAAAATTATCTACTCAATTTTTTTAGTTTGAAAACTCCACTATTTAGTTAAAAATGTGTAGATATTTTGTCTTTTTGGCTTTAAAATTTGATACTTTTGTTGAAAATTCAAAAAATGTGTTCAAAATTCATCATCTATGGTAGAACATTAATCTACTTGATCGAAAATTCATCTTTTTGGTTGAAAATTTCACAGCTTTGTTTAAAAATCATTTTTTTTGTTAATAATTTTTTTTTATTTGAAAATTTAACTATTCCATTTTTTGTTAACTTTACCCTGTATTTTGTTCACTATTTTGTTGAAAATTCACCTTTCATGGTGGAAAATTCATCTTTCTTGGATGAAAATGAACTTTTTTGATAAAAATTAAACTGCCTTCTAAAAAAAAGCATCTTTGTATGATGAAAATTCAACTATTTTGTTAAAAAACGAATTATTTTTGAAAAATTAAACTATTTTGTTAAAGTCATCATTACTGGGCAAGAATTCGACTAATTTGTTAAAAAATCATCCTTTTGGATTGAAAACTCATCATTTATGGTAGAAAAGTCATCCTTCTTGGTAAAAAATTTATCCATCAGGGAATTTAAAGGAATTCTCAATAATTATTGAATTCCAAACAATTTTTGCTAATATTATAAAATTCAGAAAAATCCTGGAATTATAATCATATTATTTATATCATCTAAAAAAGTGGTGAATATTAAAAAAAATGAATTTTCAACTGAAAACATAAATATTTAACTGGAATAGTTGAACTTTCAAGAAAAAAAATGAATTTTCAACTAAGAAAATTAATTTCTACCAAAAAAGACGAATTTTCAACAAAGTACACGAATTTCCAACTGAAACAGATAAATTATCAACCAAAAAGATGATTTTTTAACTAAAATGATGAATTTCTAACTGTAATAAATGTATTTTCAACGAAAAAGGTGAATTTACAACCAAGGAGATTTGAGTTGAATTTCTAACTAAAAAAAGATCAGTTTTCAACCACATATTTTAATTTTTGAACCAAAAAAGATCAGTTTTCAACCAGATATGGAATAGTTAAATTTTCTGTAAAAATTTTTAACTGAAAAGTATGAATTGTCAACCGAAAAGATTAATTTCTACTAAAAAATAAGAATCTTCAACTAAAAAGGATGAAGTGCCAAACAAAAAGATGAATAGTTAAGTTTTTAGTTGAAAAAATTAATGTTCAAGCAAAGAAATGCATTTTTAACTAAAATGATGGACTATTCAACTGGTATTGTTAAATTTTCAGCTAAAAAATTGATTTCAAGTAAAAAAATTAACAAATTTTCAACCATATAAAGCTAGTTTTACAAATGGAGAATCATTGTTATACGTAAATCATCTATGTGAAATCTGTGGGAATATTTTTAAATCTCTGTGAAGTCTTTGAAATTGTTTGAAGTAATATAAATCTTTGTAAAATCTTGACATTTCTGTGAAGTCTTTGAGAAATATTTTGGAATCTTTTAACATTTTTGTAAAATATTTGAAATCCGTGATATTTTTGTGAATATTAAAAAAAATCTGTATGAAATCTTTGAAATATTTGTGAAATATTTCTTTAATCTTTGAAATGTATTCAAATCTTTAAAATATTATGTACTGTATCCCTTTTTGAAATCTTTGAAATCTTTTGAAAACCTCATAAATTCTTTGAAATATTTGTGAAATTTGTCTGACACCTTTTTTAATTCATTTGAAATCACTGGAATATTTTGAAATCTTTGAAGTCTGGTGTTCTGTGCCCTTGTTAAAATCTTTGAAATTCTTGAAATCTTTTGAAATGCTTACGAATTTTGGAAAATATTTGCGAAATTTTTATGAATCTTTTGTATTAGTTTAAAATCATTGAAACATTCAAAATCTTTTTGAAATCTTGAAAAAAAAAATTTGAAATCGTTTGAAATTTGAAGTACTCTTGTTGAAATCTTTGAAATTCTGAAATCTTCTGAATTCCTTATGAATTTTCAAAAATATTTGTGAAACCTTATGAAATATTTTTAACAAATTTTGAAATCGTTTAAAATTGTTGAAATCTTAAAAATTCTTTGAATCTTTTGAAGTGCCTACGAATTCTTGGAGAAATCTTTTTTAATTCTTTTGTATTCTTTTGAAATCACTGGAATATTTGAAATCTTTGTGAAATCTTTAAAAAAAATTTGAAATGTTTTGAAATCTGGTGTACTGTGCCCTTGTTGAAATCTTTGAAATATTTGTGAAATCTTTTGTATTCGTTTTAAATCGTTGAAAAATTCAAAATCTTTTTTGAAAGCTTTATGAAATCTTCTAAATAAATTATATAAATGAAAAATTATGATTTAATTAGAGTCAGGGCTCGGAACTGCTCAAGCCTAAAAAAATAGTAAAATAGTAACCATACTTCTTTCAAAAAAGTAATCGAAAAGTAACAATAACGTGAACAAAAAATGTATGTTTAAGAAAGTAGTTCATTTTTTAACAAAATGGTTGAATTTTTATGACTAAAAAAAATAATTGTTAATGAAAAATGTAATAGTTGATATAATAACCAAAAAATATTTAAATTTAATATAAAAACAGTAGAATTCATTCAAAAAATATGATTTTTCAACAAAATAGGTTATTTTTCAACCAAATTGTTCAGTTTTTAAACAAAAAAAGACCAATTTTCACCAAAAAAGACGAATTTTTCAAAAAAAATGAAGTTTTAACAAAATTTTTTAAACTTTTAACTGAATTTCAACCAAAGAAGATAAATTATCATCGAAAAATATAATAAATAGTTCGATATTTCAACAAAAAAGATTTAAATTTTAAATTAAAAACTAGAAATTGTATCTGAATTGCAATTTTTATGGAGATTCATAATAATTAAATTGATAATCCTTTTTATACATTTTACATACGAACTAATTATTATTTTATGGTTATTCCTTTATTTATCTGGCTCTAAAGTGCCAAATTTACTGAAAAAATTACAATTTGTACATTTTTCACAAGTTTTTAAAGAATACGATTAATGAATTAATTCATTGAGCTATTTCGGGCTAAAAATGTAACCAAAACGGAGGTAATCTGATAAATCTGCAACTGTAGATAAAGTGGAAATCACTTTTATAAATTCAGGGATCACAGCGCAAAATGAGCTCAAAAAAGGGGGAATAGGGTGGTTTTATCACGAAAAAGGGGAAAATAGGGGAGAGATTAAACATTTATTTTCATATGCCGAAAAGAAAAAACAATCTTTTTGTAAGAAATGTTACATTTTTAAATAATGTTCAAAGATTTTCCAATGATTTCTGCCATTAATGATTTATTTTTAAAAATTGGATGTAGTTAGATAATTGCAAATTCATTCAGAGTGATATAAAAAAGTCAGGGAAAAAGTAAAATTAGTTAAATACACAATTTTGATATGTTAAACATCGTTCTCCTAAATATTTCTTTCCAAGATTCATTTAATCCTTACTATAATTAATACTTTCAATTTAAGTTTAAAACTAAACTCTTCAGAAGAGAAAAGCAAAAATGC
>CAKNXH010057857.1:0-31311 GCA_932178445.1 Andricus quercusramuli
AACGAGAAGTGCCAGATTTTCTGGAACTACGATTTTCGGGCAGCAGTCTCCGTTGCGCACTCGAGGCCTGACATTGTTCTCCAAGACTTCGAGAAACGAACTATATTCGTGATCGAATTCTCGGCTCCATCCGAATACAACATCACTGCAAAGGAGAAAGAAAAAGAGGAGAGATATCAAGACCTTAAAAGAGAGCTGCGTCGACTGTACCCAAAATATTCGGTACGAGTAATTGTTCTTGTGATAGGTGCTCTCGGAGGTGTGAAATTATCGCTGGTTCGTAACCTTAAAGCCATACCCGCGTGCCAAAAATATGCCAAGGCTCTTGCGAGATGGATGCAGAAAGCTGTCATCCTTGGGTCGCTTCGTGTCCTCAAGACACACGAGGGTTTCGCCGGCCTGTCGTTGTGATTTCGTCGTGCCCTGTGACCACCCATCTCACGGATGTGAGACGTGGCCATAGGTGTATTTTACCGCGGTTCTACTGGGGGCCATTGACATTTTTTCCAGATGGCAGTTGCTCTTAGTGGTACCCTGCGGTGGTTGTTTAACTTTTTTTTAATTATATATATATATATATATACATACAGATGGATTAAATATGATTAATGATTCATTCTGCGACTATAGTATGGACGTATGAGTGTTTATGATTGAATTGTAAATTAAATCCCAAATAAGGGGGATATTGTGGCAAACTATACGTTTTGAATTATGCCGAGAGTGAAATATTATAATGGGCGGTATTTAATTATAATGAGACATGGCGACAGATTTCTCGCATGGTATTGGCGAAAGAATAAAGGCGCGAGAATGACGAAAAAGCGCGCGGATGATTAGCCACATGATTGGTTGATTCCCGGAAACCGCGATGAGCGCGAGGGAAATGTTTCTTCCAGCGCTGCGATATCGAGCACCGATAGTCATTCGCTTTAAGTAACGCAACCAGTTCAAATGTGTAAGGGGATATTTCCCACATTGTACGACGAAAACCACGTTGATTAGAGACGAGCCGTTGCGTCTAAGCAAGTATTTATTAGCGCATTAATAGTGTAAAAAAAGAAGTGTGTTTGTGCAAAAAAAGTGCCAGCGCTGAAAGAAATTGTTCTCCCTTCAGCGTGGTTTTCTTTCTACTCTAATAACGACATCCAATTGGTCGTTAATAACTGCCAAAATGCGACAAAATGCCGGTTTCCAAACTTCGGTGATGCTAATTGAATTCGTGAGATCCTGACTCAGAGCTGTTCTCCCGGTTCAATTGTTAACAACAATCAATCGCATCACAAACTACTATGATTTACCGGCAAAATGGTTTGCTAAATCTCCAATTGCGGCCCAGTCAGCGATTACATTTGCGCTAAGTATATAAATCTTTAACATGGTTGCGTATTTGAATTCGAATTCTCATTTATTTATATGATGTGCCATTTTAGTTGTGTTTTTATATTTTGAGCGTTGCCGTTTTATTTTTAATTATCGAATTTCGAATTGTGAATATTGAAGAGGAAGGTTTTTTTTTTAAATTTGTAAAAGGTAAATTTATATTTTACCAGTTTTGAACGTATCAACACCATTTACCTGTCTGTCATGAATCATTACATGATTTCTATTGGATTTATGTTTTAAAATATATGTTGCATTATTTAACCGAAATGCCACTCTCGATCCGTCAATGAACCATTCCAGTACAAATTGTGTTCTATAGAATTAATTCGTTTATATATTTACTTCCTCCAATTGGATTTCTAGATGCTATTTTGAATTTAGAATTTCCCTTTATATATAAATTTCCGTTACTTTACTGTTTTAAAAAAATTAATTGATTTAAGACATCAAACTTTAAGTCGCTGAAATCAGAGTTTGGAAAATTTGAAATATAATATATGAAGTTTATGTTATAGTGCCCACTTCGAGTTGATTTTTTCACTGTTAATGTAATTTTTACAAATAATACAAAAACTACACATCCTATCAAAAAGTGACCCATAAGAAATTTGTAGATATTTTTTGAGTGCACAATTTTGGTTGAATCATAATTTGTCGTAACTTGCATAGTTTGACCGTAAGATTAAATTTTTGGATTTTTCATTATTTTTTGTGCAATAAAAATGTGACTTTTCAATTTTTCAAGAAAATTTAAAAAGTCGTTATGATAACCTTGTAGGGCGTGCAAAATGAAACACTTTTCTTGTCTTGACTTTTTTTCATATCGTCTGTTGTTTGGCTCAAAATGTTAATTTTCGTTTGTTTTTTTGGATTTTGAAAATGCTATAGCTCTGACAATTTTATTTTCATCAAAAAAAGTCATGAGGATAAATTATTCGCATTACCATGTGCTAAGGGGAGCTGTAAATAAAAATTTCAAATTTCGAAGAAAATGGTCACAAAAATTTTTAAAATGCTGTAACTTTTTTAAATTTCGTCTAAAAGATCCGGCTGACGAACTCGTCCTTTCTTTTCACACTCTTATAAGGTGTGCCAAGGGACAATCCAATCGGATAATTTCTTCAAATGTTATCGTGTTTACAGACTACAACGACAACGACGACGACAACGACAGACAGACACCGACGTAAAAACTATTTTTTCTGACTCAGGGGGCCTCGAAACGTCGACATTTGATGGAATCCGCGAAAGTCATTTTTCACATAGAACCAATACCTTCTCATTATGATGAGAATGTAAAAATATAAATTAATGATACAAAAATCTTAAAACTTAGTTTTTGCAACACCCGCCTCAAAAGTTGACGTTTTCATGCTTGTAAATGGTGCCTAAAGGGCCTTATTTGAGCAGACTGTGTGCGAAACAATTTTCGCGCATGCGCGTTTTGAAGATGGCTCACTTTAGGCACTGGTGGAAAAGCTGCGCATGCGCACTTTCGAGAGGAGGTACTTCAGACACTGGCAAATGTGACTTTAAACACTGGTGTTGGTATCTTCTTGAAATAAATTTAGATTTAACTTCAACAAATGTTTTAATGATTGAAGTTTCGTTTTTAGGGTTTCTTAGCCCCCCCCCCCCCCACCCCCTGGACAAAAGAACATGAACGCCAACATTTTCTTAAATAATTTTTTTCAACAAAATTTTCTGTTTCCAAATTTTTGTTTTTTTCCAACAATTTTTTTTCAAATACTGTTTGCACAACATTTTTTTTCAGAACATCTTTTTTTCAAAAATTAAAAAAAAAAAGTTTCAAACATCATTTTTTAATTTCAATTTTTTTATGTTAATTTTCTTGACCAGAGTCATACGTAATAATTATTAATTATTACTATTAATCAGTTCTGATGTTAAAGTTTTTTGTCTACTGATCGTTTCAATATTTTCATGAAATATTGATACTTTAATTGTGAAAAAAATTCTCTCTAGCTCCGGTGGGATTCGAACACCACGAAAATTAATCGAGATCATTTTCTTCACATTCCCTACAAGTAGAATGTAGAAGTCATTCCTTATACTTGTAAGATTATAGCACTTAAACAGATAGGTTTAAATTCAATTTTTTTATGTTAATTTTCTTGACCAGCGTAATACGTAATAATGATTAATTATTACTATTAATTAGTTATGATGTTAAAGTTTTTTGTCTACTGGTCGTTTCAATATTTTCAGGAAATATTGATACTTTAATTGTGAAAAAAAACTGAATGACGTGGTGTTCGAATCCCACCGGAGCTAGAGAGAATTTTTTGCACAATTAAAGTATCAATATTTCATGAAAATATCGAAACGACCAGTAGACAAAAAAACTTTAACATCATAACTAATTAATAGTGATAATTAATAATTATTACGTATTACCCTGGTCAAAAAAATTAACATCAAAAAATTGAATTTAAACCTATCTGTTTAAGTGCTATAATCTTACAAGTATAAGGAATGACGTCGACATTCTACTTGTAGGGATTGTGAAGAAAATGATCTCGATTCGCCGTAGCTTAGTGGTCGAGAGCATCGGACGCGAAATCTGAATGACGTGGTGTTCGAATCCCACCGGAGCTAGAGAGAATTTTTTTCACAATTAAAGTATCAATATTTCATGAAAATATTGAAACGACCAGCAGACAAAAAACTTTAACATCATAACTAATGATTTTAAAAAATTAAAAAAAAAATTCCGTTACTCCACTCTATCCAATATAAAATTAGTATTTTTCGTTACCACCTCCTAACAACTTTTTCGGATGGGCGTTGCAAAAAATAGCGTGTGATTCACGTGCGCGTAGGTGATTGGTAACTCGTGCGATTGCATCATCCGCCTGCGGCTCGAAGCCTGTGTAGCAATCAATCTCGACAACGTAAGATGATTAATACTTTGTTTTCAAATGCTTTTAACCTCATTATTATTCGAAAAACAGTAAATAGGAACAGCGAAATGTAAAAATTTAAGAGGGATTGAAAATGTTCCATTTCATAGTCAATTTCAGAAAAATATTGTCGCCACTGGGTACAAAAAGGGATTCAGTTTAAGGCATAACTTCTACTGCTATGGGGATTTAAAACGCGAGGACAAAAACGGTTTTGAAAAGGGTTCAATAATTATCACGTCATCATTAAACAGGGAATTTTTAAATATTTTGCAATGCAGGCCTTCTTATCGGGAATCTCGGCAGTCATATTTTTGAGAACACGTCCAAGACTGGCGACATTGACATTGACTAGCGGCAATAATTGGTTGCCAGTATTGGGCCATTCTTGCCCCAATTGTCAACGAGCAGGAAAGAGCGTCAACCCTGACGGGTGCAGATTGGGTGGCAAACCCATACTATTCTGAGCCATTTGTTTGGACTGTCATCACGGAAAAAAGTGGATCGTTAGAAGAACTCTCTAAACCACTAGTTCTCACTACACTCAAACTCCAAAGATACGAGCTCCAGAGATACGAGCACTCCACAGATACGAGCGTCTCGACTCCAAAGATGCGAGCGGAATTTGTTCCCCTCTACCCCCACCATTTTCGAGTGTGGCGCGCGCGAGTGTGCGCTGATTTGAATTCGACGTTTGTTCACTTCAAATTACATACGCGCGCGTGCGCGTAGTAGGCCTATGGGCGTTCTCACGCATTACCCCCAAAATCTAAACGTTGCAGGAGTGGGAGCCCCTTTTACGCTCGTATCTTTGGAGTTTCCGATTCCCGAACTTCTCGTATCTTTGGAGTTCGAGTGTATTTTAAATTGAGCAGCAGCTTTTCGTTGGTGAATTCTGTTAAATTTACTATTTTGTGTTCAGGTATGTTAAACTGACTCTTTAAAAGAGTAGGATGAACAATTTCAGCGAGAAGAAGTTACTATTTCGTGTAGGAAGCTTTCCTTCTGTGAAGAGTAACTTTGCCGATTTCGCATCGTAATGCATATATGTATATGTATATGTATATATGTATATGTATATATGCACTGCACGCATTCTATACAAAACAAAAATGATGTAAAATGTCGATCGATTTGAAAAGGAAAAAATGATTTTATATATGATTACTGTACCTAATTGACGATTTATCTTAAACAATTGCAAGCACACAGCCTTACACATATGACTGCAGGCTCAAACGCTTTGAAAAATCGCCCCCGCTGGGGAATCTAACCCTACCTAACTACGTAAAACATGTCCTAAAACCTAAATATAGCGCACGCCTTAGTCAAGTGAGCTACGGAACCGCTTAGATTTTTCTGAAAAACTCTCGATCAAGCGGTTTCTCTGAGAAAAACGTGGCCAGCTAAGAAAATAAATCTCTTACAGATGATATCTAATAAATTGTAACGAGCTTGGGAAAAATATTTTGCTTGAAAGTATCAACTCACACTGCAAATATATTATTAGTAATTTATATGTATTATTTATAAAATAATTAAAATTACAAGTTTTAAAAAGTACATATTTTGTATTTTTGTGAATTAAGACTTGAAAAAATTATTTCGAATGAAATCTTTGGAATTTTTTATTTTACTATATTATCATCTCACTTCATTTGAAACGTAACATTCCTTTATATAACTGATATGTGTATAAATAAAAAATAGTTTAAACATCGTAATAATACATATATCAAATTCAAAATTGAAATCACTATTTTCAGATGAGACAAGCATTGAATAGAGATTCAAATTTAAATTTGTTGCAAAACAAAAATTTTTCTCATGAGATATGGGGATGCTGAATTAGAATAAAAAACTGTTTGATACAAAAAAAATCGTTTCCGAGAAACGAATATTAAAGATCGCGATATCACAGTAGAATTGTAGATTTTATTGTTGTTAAAAATCTTAAGAAAATGAGATAAAAATTTTTTCAATAAATGGTATTGATTTCTACAAATATCAATGTGAAAAGGTTGATCAAATTATTACTGCTTTAAATATAGAAATTAATTTTAACTAACATTTTATTACAGATTATTTTTAAATTATTGGTTCAAAAAATGATATGTCGAAAACAATGCATTATTCTACTAAAAAAAATTCTTCCAAATAATATAATATTCGAACCTGAGTGGCTAAATCAAGTACGATCTCAGTCATTTTTATTGTTATAAGAAATTAAAAATATCATAAGCTGAAAATTTCATACCAGAAATAATGTAAAAAAAGTATTTTCTTATATATAATTCTTCAGAATAATTTTATATTCTGAAAATTTGGTTCAAAACAAACAAAAAACAGTATGGAAGTATAAAGTATAGTTATTCACTATGTTTATTTATAACAATTATCTCAACTAATATTATAAAAAAAGAGAAAACATAAAATAGTTTCCGACAATTTAGTTCCTTTTGTAAAATGTCAGTGGGTGGTCTGTCTTATAGATTGAGAAGCGAAAATCTGTTGTTTTACTGATAAGCAAGTTCTAAGGCGTCCTTCTTTTTTAATTTCAAGCGGACCGCCTGAACAATTTTTCGGAAAGGGCCTACACGTTTCTAGTTGTGCGACTGATGTTACTCACAATTTCAAATAGGAAGGCTAACAATCTCGCGCAGTGCTTATTGTAATGCGAAAAAGGAGATCGAACTCACTTGCAAAAGTCAAACTCACAATTCTTTACTTACTATGTGAATTAGTAATTCATACAGTCTACATGTTCAACTGTACTATTCCAAATAGTTATTGAAGCTACTTGTTCTTAGTAATCTTTCTTTTTACAATTTGAAATAGCAATGCTGACTTTAGGTTTTGTATATTTTGAGATTACAATCTAATTCAGTATCAAAAACTATATTTGAATTGTTTCTTGTACAATGTGAACAAGTAAACTTCAAGTTAGCAATACATATAAAAGTGAATCTAACTATCTACTTTTTTCCTTGATGATTTTAGCTTCCAACATGCCGGCAATTCGGCCAATTGTAATTGGCGACAAAAAACGTCATTTACCCATTATGAAAATTATATTATTGACACAAATCTTGAAAATTTCATAAAATTTGTATCAAAAAATGTTAAAGCATCAACAAAGAACACTGATGCCATCTAAACGTAATGAGTCTTAAAAAAATTACATAGAATGTTACCATGAGTATGGAAATACAAGTACTGTTAAGGTATGCTAACGGTCTTACAGTAAACCAACAAAAATATCGTGAAATACCTATTTCTTATCTTTGATCTAATAATACAGCCAGGGACTTTAGTCGACCAATTTTGATACAAATTGGACCAACTCTATGCAATGAGTTACCATAAAATTACCCAAATTTACCGTAGAATACCATAAGTTACCGAAAATTTTTGAAAAATGTGGGATATTTTGGATGAGCATAAATCACGCATGTCACATCTGCTATGATGAATCTCTTTACAATGTAGTGTACGTCCTGCCCTTCAACGATGTCCAGCAAAATGGCGAAAAAGATTTGACACACAGTTTGGTCTCCTTACTATTACTTAATGGAGTTCGAGTAGATTTTCTCCCCATTTACTGCCACATATTTACAGCCCTATAAGTTTAAAAAATGTATCACATTATACGGCAATTCAAAATGGACTACCCATTTTAAAAAAGAATGTATATAAGCACAGGCATCAATTTTAATATAAATTTTTTTTTGCAAAATAGTACATGAAAGATTTAATTCGAAGTTATTTGCAAATTCGCAACTTCATAACTTCGTTATTCGCTATTTCGCAAAGATTCTTTTTTACTCATTCGAGTAAAACTGTCGAAAAAAGGGGGGAAGGGTCGGACAGAAGCAATTACGCAGGACTTCCTTGGTTGAAATTTCTGTACTCGGCCGGAGTTCACCACCGCACAGTGGGAGGAATTGGGAATTTACTGTTTATAATTCACTACAGCCAACAATTCTTGAACGATTTTGATCTGTTTTCTTAATACTCAGGATTAATTCCAGCAGAACGACGTGGAATCCATTATTTAAACAAATAAAACGTCAAAAATGGATACTATACGAATATTATTTTTTCATAATAATTGATGCAGATGCACTTCAGGAATACTAATAATGAAAAATACCCATTAGTTAACAATTACCATTATTATAAATATTCTAATAAACAAAGTCTTTTTTGTTCAAAGTATTGTTTTTCTCATCAAACAACTTTCAAATTATTTCTTAATTATAATAAATATCTGTAGAGGAATATAAATGTTAAATATTTGTATTGGTAATAACAATATTCTAAACAAATAAAAAAATTTAGCGTTTTTTATCAGTGAAAAGTGATTTTTTCTTCTAACTCATTTTGCAGCTAACTGAGTGGTTATATTTCATTCAGAAAGTGTGACACCAACTTGAACTTGTTTTTGTTAGTAACAATGTTTTTAATAAACATTCACCTATAGCAGTTTTGCGTCTGAATAATAGATTTCTTCGTAATGATTATTTTAATGAATCTTGATAGTGACACTTGAAAAAGTAACATTGTCAGTTATTCTCAATTAATATGATTATTAAATGGTAATATAAAATTGTGACAATTATAAACAAAATATAAAAAACGTATTTTCTTATATTATTTTGCTATATTGTAACACTAGAAGTAGCAGGCTGGGTCAGTTGACCCCTTTCGATTTTTAAATTCGTAAATCTCCGCAGCGGTTGCTTGCAGAGAGATGGCGTGTTGTGACTTTTAATTATTTATAAATAGGAGTATTTGAAATTTTTTTCGGAAATTTTGGATGCGCACTTTAAAAACAATCGAGTTTTTATAGTCTGTTACTGGCAGGGGTCAATTAACCGCAACATTGTTTTTGCTGGTATTTCATCACAAATCATTTTAGTTTCCGCGAAAAAATTGGCCCTTCTCGCAGAATAATGTCAAAAATGCGAATTTGTTTAAAAATACTGTTTAAATGATTACCAATTGTTGTTAATTTGACAAAATGACAGCAAGAAGTCATTAGCAAGACATTTTTGGTCGAATCTGCAAAAAAAAAATGGAGCCTATTCGTTGTGACATACGAAAACTGTGTATTTGTTTATGAAAATTATTTTAATAATGCTCCCAAGCAGCAGATCCCGTGCAGAAATTTTAGCGTGGCACGGGTCGGGCCCATATGTGGCAGAATGTGGGCCCAGTCGGGCAATCCTTCCAGCGCCAGATTCGAAATGAAACGCCTAGCCTGATCAGGGCCAGACTGGGCATCCATAAGGACGGTCGGATCTGGCCCAGAGCAGCGCCCTTTTATTTTTTTATGTTTAGCCATACTATTATTTCAATTTTATTGCAGTAATAAATAAACAATAAATTGAGAACTTTATACTTTATTAAAAAATATTAGAAAATCAAAACAGAACATTTTTCATATTTTTCAGTCCAACTTAATACAAATTAAACTGGTGTTCAGCATTTTGTAGTCCTGTTCATGCAACAAAGACTAGCAAAGTGAGGTTATGACACTGAAAATTCTAAAGCAACTATCCGTACCTTTTTTGCAATACACTAATGTTGTAGATAGAAATTGTCTCAATCATCACAATAATAGCATACTGGAGAATTTTGGATCTGTTAAATATCCAAGGGTTATTTGTGCAACAAGCAAAACAAAAATTTGTTCAAATTAAGTGAACTTTCTCGATTGTACTGTCGGAAATTTGAAAGAGAGAAAGTACAAATTAAGATGTACCTACACGAACGTTTCACTGTCGTTGAAAGGTTTATTTTGCTCATAGGTTAATTGTAAACTTATTTTCGTGTAGCAGGTTGTACTAGAATTATTAGCATAATTAATTAACATAAACTTAAGCGAATGAATCACGCATGGCTACACGTGGCTTTGCTATCTACCCTTGTACAAAGTTGCCTTCTTTTCCAAACAATCGAAAGGAACAGTTTGTGAAATCACAAACATAACCTCTGCTAACGTTCCTACTTTTAAATTAATGTTTATATAGTTTTCTTAACTTATTGTTCTCAATTTATTTTGAGGTTAGGTTTGCTCGACCGATTTTAATAAATCTACTTACCTTCATCCTCATTGCGCACTAGGGAATGGCAGCAATTGACCTATATTTCCGTACCCGTAAGGTACTTTTCGTTTTTATAATATTTTAATTATTTTTGAAATCACATTACACTCAAAACCGAGCCGTATTGTGAAAAATATACAATGAAACATCAGATATATCAGGCGGTCGGCACAGCAGATGGCGCTGCAATTTACAACTGGTATTTTCTCGATATGTGGTTCCGGCCCAGAACCACAAGAGTAGCCATGCGACAGCCACAATGTGGCAAACCCGATCGGGGCCACATCGGAAATCGGGACCAAATTGGGCAATTTCTGCACGGGATATTCTTAATTAATCATAATTAGGCATACATTTCTCTCATATCCCATATAAAAACTGTGAATTTCAAAGAACTAATCTTGCGAATCACAAAAAATTGCTTTTGTTCATTAATTTGTTTAAAACATTGTGAACAATTTTTTTTCTTACTTTAACCTACTTAAAACTATTGCTAGATAGTAATAACACTGACTTAAGTTCTTCTTTAATCAATTCGCGGATCTTACATAAAAAGGTACATCTGAAAAGTTAGGATAAAAACGTGCGACGTCGGTAGGGCTACGCTGGGGTAGGCGAGCATTTTCACTTCTTGTTTGTACTTTTTCAGGACTCACTAATCTTCTCCACTTATATTAACGATGTAATATGAATAAAGCATACTTCTATCATTAACTTTTGACGGTAGAAACTGTTCAAAATCATTATTTGACACCCAACGCATGTATGTGTCAATTGACCCCTCGTTGTAACCAAAGGTGGCAGAAAATCCTGGTACTTCTAGTGATAATATTATGTGAGAAATATCTCTTCCTGTATTGGATCTCATTATGTGCGCTCAATGATTCGTGAAGAGTGAAAATACTAGATACACAAATTTATCAATAATTTAAAGCTGTTTACCGTGCTAGTGGCTCAATTTATATCTTGCTTCACAAAAATATCTCCACATAAGTATAAGTGGTGAAAAAATCTTTTATTTCTATAGAAAAATAATTTTTCTCAAATATTTTGTTTATATAAGTTACAATTTTCTATTATTATTCAATAATAATATTAATTGAGAATTACTGACAAGCTTACTTATTAAAGTACCACTATAAAGATGCACTGAAATAATCATTACGAAAAACCCGCTTCTTCAGACGTAAAATTGATATAGATGACTGTTTATTTAAAATATTATTAATAACAATAACAATGCGAGTTTTTGCAACACGTTCGTGATAAAATATAACCACTGATACAGTTTCGACATGATTTAGTAGGAAGAATATTTTTCCCCGATGGAAAACGCTACATTTTTTAATTTGTTTATAATATTGTCATTATCAATACAAGTACTTAAAATTTATACTTTTCTGCAGCTACTTATTATAATTTAGAAATTATTTGAAAGTTTGTTGATGAGGAAAACAATACTTCGCAAAAAACTTTGTTTATTATAATATTTATAATAATATTAATTGTTAACTAATGGTAATCTTTTTATTCTAAACACTGCTCGTACGAGATATTTAGGGATTTTTAATCAAGATCAAGTTTTTTGTTACGGTTCATGAACACCGTAGAAAATCATTGTTTCTATACATTGTTTATGACAATTGGCTTGAAGCTTGAACTGAATATTTATGTTTCTGTAGTGTATCTGCAATAATTCTGATAGATAGAGACTTCTCTCAAGTCTTTTCTTCGTTGAAAAAAAAATATTCGTAAAATATCAAATTTTGACGCAGTAGAAGCCCAACTACCCAGTACTGGTCACCAGTGCAGATAATCGGCAATTCGCACAGTACTGGCTAACGGTTAGCTCCTCGATCGGACAGCACTATGACGGCGTTATGAGTATTTTTTTTTTTTTTTATACCATTAAGCCGTTTCCCTTTCGGCGAGCCTCTAGGGGTAGGCGTGACACTATTTTTTTAAACTGTCAATGAAAAAATTGTTGCAGTTCACGACAAAATTTCTAAGTTCCGTCGTTGAAAATTGTCAGTGCTCAGGAAAAATTACATTTCATGTCATTATAAAAAGTTATGAAATGGTCTCATCCGCGAAGAAACTGTAATATCACCCGACAAAAATTCAATCGATTTAAATTATTTATTTAAAAGTTATTATATTAATATTTCCGTTGTCAGTTAATTTATCATAAATCTTCATAAATTCATATGAGAATGAATAAATGATTAGAAAAAGGGAGTTAATTTTGTTTAGCTGTGGCTTATGAGGATCGTTTTTCATTGACTTTTAATTCTGTAGGTTTAGAACAACAGTTAGGACTACCGACTGCTAAGCCATAGATATTAGTATAGATGCAGGTTCAAAACACTAGCAATTTCTTTTGTAATATGTATGCATGTATGTATACCATTAAGCCATTTCCCTTTCGGGGTAGGCGTGACACTACCCGATTCGGGTAGTGTTTCTAGGTGGATAGTTTCTTGTAGTAAATAACTAAAGTGTGGGCTCACCACACCCACGAGCCAACAACACGCAGTAGTAGTCCCGAATGGTCACCCATCCAAGTACTAACCGCGCCCAACACTGCTTAACTTCAGTGATCTGACGAGAACTGTTTTTTTCAGCGTGGTATGGCCGTTGGCATAATATAATGTTATATAATATATATGTAATATAGTGTTCAAAAATTTAATATTTTTATTAATACTAAGGAAGATCATTAATATTTATAGAGAGAAAATACAATCAATTAAAATTTCTTTTTTAAATACCTGTTTTGTCATATCGATGAAGTATAGACATAGTGGGTGTTAAAATTAACCATCAAGTTTCAATGAAATTTATGTTATTTAAATTATAGATAATATGCGGACATTAAGCAGTGGTATGCACATAAATGGATAATGCAGGTGCGCCTAAAAAACAATTAATTTATTTTCAATCATTTCTTAAATTAACTCCAGCATTTTCGTACGCCAGCAGTTTGCCATTACAAAACCAGTACTGGTGTGTAATACCGCAGCTATATCGAACACCAGTGCTGCTGAGCATTACCACCTGGGCTGTTTGAAAAAGGATTGACGCCACTAAAAATGGGTGCGTGCGTTAGGTTCTCAGTGCTGCGGATATTTTAATGAAGTACGTTTCTCTAAATATAAGTCTCTTTTAACTAAAATAACAATAAGGTTAGTTATAGAAAGACATACGAAATAAACTTAAAAAATGTATGTTCTCTTATAAATGCTTTGGAGCGTCAATCACTTTCGTATAAGCCGTATATGCGGTGCATACATGTTCCCCTCACTGCTTTTCTCACTTACATTCATTTTAACTTCAATAAAATGTATGATAACTCGTTAAATTACTGAAAGAATAAAAAACATGTTTACACCGTGCTTACAGTGATTATTAGTGAATATTAAAAAATCAGAATCGTTTGAGAACAATATCGATTATTAAACAGAAAAAACGATATTCTAATATTCAGAGTGTCATATTCTTACACGCATATTCTTAGTAATATTCTTAATGAAGTAAGCGAAATTCTCAATTTAAGAGTATCTTCTAACCAAAGGACGAAATGCGCCTTGCTCTGTTCAATCGTTTCTTTTAATGTTTTGTGAGACGTGATTTTCGATCAGTTTTTTGAATTCGTAATAAGTGAAAAGCTCGAAGAAATGCAACCAATTCTAATGATAACTCGCGTGTGCACATCCATCTGCTTTTCTTTATAGAAAAAGTTAGAGTGAGAAAGGTCTGATGTGACAGTGAGGTTGAATACCATTGTACCACACCAAGACATAACCTCTCTACATTATTTATTCGTTGGCGTGTGAAATATCAAACTTTTCTCACTTTAACGTTCTCTGCGAAGGGAAACAGATAGAGTTAGATATGTGCACATGCGATTTATCCTCAGAATTGGTTGCATTTCTTCGAGCTCGTCACTTATTATATACAATTACTGCGACAGATTTCGGATGCAACTATATTCTTAAACTTAGTGGGGAATTCTTACAATTAGACAAGCATATATATTCTTAAGGTAAGAGGGCCTCCATCGTACATTAGGAATATATTCTTGGCGCCTATTTAGGTTGCAAATATTCTTAAACTTAGTGGGAAATTATTAAAATTAGAATATCGTTTTTTCGGTGTATAAGGCAGTGTCTACCCGTGCAGAAATTGCCCTATTTAGACCCAATTAAAGTAGGGTTTAGACAAGGCCCTCTTCAGGTTTTCTATTTTTAATTAAAATATTTTTAACAAGTGTGGCGATAATCAGGCAACCATATACAAGTATTCTGTCATTACTTATAAATATTTTCTTGCTGTTCTGGTTGAAAATTAATAAAATAATATTGAGATACAGATGGTATGTTAAGTTTTCATTTATTGGAATTGGAGGGGTTTTCTTTTGAAAACCCTAAGTCGGGAAGTCTCTAGGAATACTTGGCAACGCCGAATTCAGAAACATAACCTATATTTGATCATCGTACCTTGCGCGCGAAATGCGAATGTCATTTTGACTTAGAGCGTACTTCAGAGATTGTATAATCTAAACATTTATTGAGTTAGTGAATATCTAAGAGACTATCGTGAAAACAACTTTTTTCCTGTTTTTTTTTTTAAAGAAAAAATTCTAAGTTCCATCTTTATGTAAAATTGTAAATTTTCAGAAAGAATTACATTTTATGTCAATCTTAAACATAGTAAAATGGTTTAAAACACCTAACAACCAAACCTCACACGAAAGTTTGAAAAAATTTGTTATTAAAAAATTGTCAAATTTCTAAGTTCCGTCGTTAAAAATTGTAAATGTTCATAAAAAATTACATTTCCTGTCATTGTAGAAAGTTGTAAAGTCATTTAAATTGCCAAAAAAAAACAAATATTACACGATGAAAAATTGTAATCGATTTAAATTATTTATTTAAAAATTATTTTATTGATATTCCTGTTAACAGTTCATATATTTCACATTCATATATCGTCATATAATAACAAATATTTGATTAGGAAACAAGAGTTTAAAATTTGGTGTTTTAACATTTTGAGCTGTAGCTTATGAGGATGGCTTTTTCATAAAATTTCAACTTGTAAGTTTAGCGCAATGGTTAACACTCCCGACTGCTAGGCGATAGATTTAGGCATAGATGTGGGTTCGATACCCCGTAGCGTTAGAAATTTTATTTGCAATATAATATTTAAAATTGTAATATATGTATTAACTATACACAGGACCATTCATATTCAAAGTCAAAATGCTCGCAATCAATTAATATTTATTTTTTAAATACCTTTTTGTCATATCGTTAGAGTATAGCAGTAGTGGGTGCGACTAATCTGCAGTTCTGGTCCAGTAATGAACTTGTTCCATTATTGGTTCAGCCAGTACTAGGTTTGTACTAACAGAGTACTCTTCTAAAATAAAGATTTAATTTCAATTCGAAATTGGGGAAAAGAAAAATTAACCTAGGGTAAATCTAAGGAAACCATCCAAGGGCCGGACGAGTTTGCCCCACATGGGGTGTTTGCAAGTGCAAGCGTGACGTTCCTTGTAGGGTCCTTGCCAGCTTTCCAGAACAGGACCACACTAGAACTAGGGAAAACTGGCGAGGACCCCACCAGGACCCCTTCAAAATTTCTGCACGGGTATGTGTACTAAAAAAATCCGGCTATTTGCACTAAAATATAGTACAAATATAGTCCCTTCTCCAGGTCCCGCTATTCGTATAAAAAAATTCGACCATTCGTTACGAAATTTCGGTACACGTAGCCACTGCCCTATTATTCTATGATACTATTGTCGATTATGAACAGTAAAATAGTTTCGAATGTCTGAGGGCACAAAAAGCTAAAAAATTATTATTAAAATAATTGTTCAAGTATTTAACAACTGCTTTTGAACGTATAAGGTATTGGACAAATGCGATTCATTTTCATCGCAGTCGTCACAACGTGCTCCGTTAGCTTAATCGGTTCACGTTCGGTAAATAAACACTGTGCTTCCGTACGAAATGGGTTTCGATTTTTGTGGATTTTTTAATGTAATACTCGTTAGAGGTAAGATCAGAATATTACGTCTGTATAAAATATTGTATCCTATGAAATTATTGTGAATATTCTTCGCATTTTCAACACGCATAATATTATTTTATTTTTGCTGATGAAAAACAAACTGTCACATTTATTGATCCATATAGGCTTGACAACAAGTGCGCAGTTGGAGCGTATTCAAGACTTGGAGCGTCAAAAGAGGCTCTAATGTGGTTCAAAGACAGACGATACTTTGAAGCTAAAGTTGTAAAAAAGGGAATTTTCGGACATTTTGAATGTCAAAGTGGGGTGTACATTGCACTGATATCGCGGCTCTTTCAACGCCTACTAATTAATAATAAATACATGTAATGTTCCGCAAGGAAAGGGCATACTTTGTTGGTATGAAGTTATATATAGGATCATATAGAATGATAAATTCCTAATATTTTGAGTCTAGATTGAATACTCTAGGTTTGAAAACGAGTCGACCAGGCACTTTTGAAGTTGGCACTTTGAAATAGTGCTTTTTCGAGAAAAGAGCATTTAATATTGGCAAGTGCCATAATCGCACGTGTTAAATGTTATGTTTAAATATAAAATGTACCCCCTTTCAGTCAGTTGTGGGACATAAGTATAATGTCGTGAGATAGAGTATATATATTGAAGTATAATTTTCCATCTAAACCACAAAATTGATACATTCGATATTTATCCACAAAAACGCGAATATGTCCTAAACTACGATCGAAAAATTGGCTCTTCTCTTACGGAACCTTAAAAATAGAAATTTTATTATTATTCAATCATTTATTTTAATTCAAAAATAATTTCTGATCAAAAATATTATTTTCAGGAAAAGGTTTATCCGATCTTTTTAAGTGCAGAAATTTTATCTAGCGTTTAGTCGAAATCTAGATCGAGTTTGTAGCTTCAAATACATGTAAAGAACTCCTGGATAGAGCCAAGACTGGAACTGGTATTACCATGACTGAAGTCTGACAGGGAAATTTTCCACCCATATATAGTATTCTTATCCAAATTTATCAAATTGTGAACATGTTACATATTACTGAGATATTTTCTGCCTATTATGATTTTTTTTTATAAATTCTTTATAAAAAATGTTAAAAAGTAGCTATTATCAGTAGATAGACTTTAGAACCAGCTGAAATTATTTCCAGAGTGTCTGTTTAAAGATGCATGCAAAAGCAAGTATTTTTACTATTAATTGGCGATTAGTAGAATAATATTTCCAAAATAAAAACGATATTGAATATTTTACCTCAATAAAGAATTACCTATAAGCAGATGACAATAACTTCATTCTAGTCCCATCCAATCAGCGTTTATATTCATTATACGTTACTATACGTACATTGCAAACACCGATGATTGAACCAAATGTATATCCGCAGTAACGTTAAGCTCCGTGCACTACCGTGTACTGAACTGAACAGCCGGCTAAGGTCTCGGAGTCGGTCTGCTGAGCTTGAACGAAGTGGAACGAAGTTCAGCTCGGTTCTGAAGGTTCCGAGAGTTTTTTTCGCTTGGTCAAAGTGTTCGAGTAACTGCCACTAAAAGCGACAGATGCTTTCAAAGGGTAGTCCCTCTGCTGGCTCGATAAAGCAATAGTTATAAATATTTATTTCTGTTTTTGCACTTTTAATATACAATATCTTCCACATCAGAGGGAGGGGGGGGGGGAGGGATTTTTGATTTACTACTGAAGTGATACAGCGATAGTACAACTAAAAAGTTTGACGATGAAAATTGTCCCGGTACTGTTCAAACAACGTAAGGATTATCACGTTCTGTACTGACTTACAGTACTGAAATAGTATCTATATTTGGTATTGGCACAATACTGTTTACGAGCTAATAACAAATTGGCTGAGTAACGGCTTGCACCCTGGTGGAAATAATATCGATGATGACTTCACGAAAAACTTTGTGAAAATCTATGAAAACGTTTATGAATTTTTACAAGACATTATACGATTAAATTATTAGATTTTCCTACTTATTTCATCAAATGGCGAACTTGGCGAGAGTGATCGTAGGGAGGATTTCTACATAATTTGTTGTAGCATGTCTTAATTCTACCCTAGCGGACAGGGTGAACGGAACGGATACACTACAGCGCATCCTTATTGTATCAATGTAGTACTCTTTCCGTAACTTCAAAAAAAAACTCAATAAAAACAGCAAGATGAATATTTAAATTGTTGAAATTATGATTCTACGTAAAAATTTCCGTTAGAATGTAATAGAGTAATTGCAATATTTTTTTTTACAGCGTTAAAAATGAAAAAGTACAATACCTGTTATTATCGTCTGCTGAAGGCGACTTCAAGTGCATCGATCATCGCTAAAGTAGCATATGTTACTTACATACGCTACGCTGTGCTTTAAATCGGCTTCAGCACACGTTAATGGTCGGTATTTTTTTTTTAATTTTTAATGCTGCAAAAAAATTATTGCAATGGCTCCGTTACCTTCTAACGGCAATTTTAACGTAGAATCATAATTGCAAAAATTTTAGTGTTTATCGTGCTGCTTTTATTGAGTTTTTTTACAAGTTATGGAAAGGATACTATGTGGATATTGTGGATACTACCCATGTGCGAATTTAGCTCGGCAGCCATACATTTAATGTCGGCCCACGGACGGCCCTACTTTGCCAGCCAAAGTTTACTAACCAAAGTTGGGCCATCTTTGAGGATTTCAAATAACCACTGTCAGGCCAACATTGGCTAACGACACCGGTAGCCGGAGAAAGGTCGACTGTCAGCCCAACTGTGGCCGAAGATTAGCCCGATTATCGGTGTAATACTGGCCAAAAAAGCAACCCTACTGCACCCGACAATCGGCCCAACTTTGGCCCAATGTAAGACCAATGGTCTGATGAACTCTGGCAATTTGATTTGAAATGACAAAACCAGTATGGTTGGTTCAACTCTGGCCGAAGGCTGGCCCGAAGTTTGGTGCAATACACGGATAAAATTAGGTAGTTAGATTCACTTTTATGTATTCTCAACTTGAAGTTTACTTGTTCACATTGTACAAGAAACAATTCAAATAGTTTTTGATACTGAATGAGATTGTAATCTCAAAATATACAAAACCTAAAGTCAGCATTACTACTTCAAATTGTAAAAAGAAAGATTACTAAGAACAAGTAGCTTCAATAACTATTTGGAATAGTACAGTTGAACATGTAAACTGTATGAATAACTAATTCACATAGTAAGCAAAGAATTGTTAGTTTGACTTTTGCAAGTGAGTTCGATCTCCTTTTTCGCATTGCAATAAGCACTGCGCGAGATAGTTACCTTACTATTTGAAATTGTGAGTAACTTCAGTGGCACAACTAGAAACGTGTAGGCCCTGTCCGAAAAATTGTTTAGGCGGTCCGTTTGAAATTGAAAAAGAAGGACGACTTATAACTTGCTTATCAGTAAAACAACAGATTTCCGCTTCTCAATCTATAAGACAGACCACCCACTGACATTTTACAAAAGGGAATAAATTGTCGGAAACTATTTTATAACGGTTTCTCTTTTTTGATCATATTAGTTGAGATAATTGTTATAAATAAATATAGTGCATAACTCTAGTTGATACTTCGATAATTTTTTTTTGTTTTGTAACAAATTTTCAGAATATAAAAATATTCTGAAGAATTATATATAAAAAAAAATACTTTTTTTACATTTTTTCTGGTATGGAATTTTCTGCTTATGATATTTTTAATTTCTTATAACAATAAAAATGATTGAGATCGTACTTGATTTAGCCACCCAGGTTCGAATATTATATTATTTGCAAGAATTTTTTTTTTAGTAGAATAATGCATTGTTTTCGACGTATAATTTTTTTAACCAATAATTAAAAAATAATTTGTAATAAAATTTTAGTTCAAATTAATTTCCATATTTAAAGCAGTAATAATTTTTTCAAGCTTTTCACATTGATATTTGTAGAAATCAATACCATTTATTGAGACAAAAATTTTCTCATTTTCTTAAGATTTTTAACAACAATCAAATCTAAAACTCTACTGTGATATCGCGATCTTTAATATTCGTTTCTCAGAACCGATTTTTTTGTATGAAACAGTTTTTATTCTAATTCAGCATCCCCATATCTGATGAGAAAATTCTTTGTTTTTTCAAAAAAATTAAATTTGAATCACTATTCAATGTTTGTCGCATCTTAAAATAGTGATTTCAATTTTGCATTTGATATATTATTGCGATGTTTGAACTATTTTTTATTTATACTCATGTCATTTATGTAAATGAATGTTACGTTTCAAACGAAGTTAGATGATAATTCAGTAAAATTTAAAATTCCAAAAATTTCATTCGAAATCATTTTTTCAAGTCTTAATTTACAAAAATCCAAAATATGTACTTTTTAAAAATTGTAATTTTAGTCACTTTATAAATAATACATATAAATGAATAATAACATATTTACTGGGCGAATTGATACTTTTAAGCAAAATATTTTTCCCAAGCTCGTTACAATTTATTAGATATAATCTGTAAGAGATTAATTTAAAAAATTGTAAGTAGACATTTATTTTCTTAGCTGGCCACGCTTTTCTCAGAGAAACCGCTTGATCCAGAGTTTGTCAGAAAAATGTAAGCGGTTTCGTAGCTCACTTCACTAAGGCGTGCGCTATATTTAGGTTTTAAGACAGGTTTTAGGTAGTTAGGTAGGGTTCGATTCCCCAGCGGGGGCAATTTTACAAAGCGTTTGAGCCTGCGATCATATGTGTAAGGCTGTGTGCTTGTAATTGTGTAAGGATAGACGTAAATTAAGTGCAGTAGTCATATATAAAATAATTTTTTCCTTCTCAAATCGATCGACATTTTACATCATTTTTGTTTTTTATATAGAATGCGTGCAGCGCATATATACATATGCATATGGGTGATTCTCCACAGACAGGGAACTTTTGGCAAGGTCAACTTTTTTTTGAAAAATGTTTTCAAAATTTTTTTTTTCATAATGGTTAGGTTCATTGGCCTTTAAGAAAGGGGCCCTATAAATCATTCGCGCTTAATTCTCACTTGAAGGACCTGTAGCACATGAACACGTTTTCAATTTTCGATTTTGCGGGTGATTTACTCTGATTGTATGTAAAGTAAAACAATGCTGTAAAATATTCACACATTAAACGTAAAATGGCAGGGAAGAATAGTTTTCTTTAAAAAATTCAAAGTTTTTCCAAAATTTTATATTTTTTCAAATTTGAAATTTTTTGTTCAATTTAGATTTTCCTTACATTTCTCTTACATTTATTAACCCTCTAATCGCTTTATTTTTTGTGTGCAGTACTTGTAGGTACAAATATTCTAATTCTCCATTTCGTCCCTGACAGCGAAAAACAGGTTATGGTATCCTACATTACGGTAACCGAAAACCATACAAAATTACTTTTTACGCTTAGAAAACAAAAGTATTTGATAAATCCTCCTGATAGAAACTCCTTTATTATTTGCTACACGGAATTGTCATCTTTTCATTGATATTTATTACGAAATATGAAAGTTCTTATGAGGTACGGTATCCGATACTAATAAAAATACGATACATTTTTGGTTACATTTTTTCACTTTGCAAAAAAAGTTCTTACTTTTTTGTTATGAAGTTTTGACTAATGAGTAGTGTGACGGTTTTACGAGATATTATGAGAAGATAACCGTTTAAAAATGATCAAAAGTTGATGAAAGGTATGGGAGATTCGTTTACCGTAACCATCGAAAACATTTAGGGAGACACGTGTATGATTAAATTTTCTCTGCTAATATAGCAGATAAATTAAAATGTTTGCTATGAATTTAATAGCTTTTAAGTCAAACATTCGAACTATCAATTATAATTTCAAAGATAATTCACTATGTATTAAATACACGTCTCTAAACTTGGCGCCGTGTACGTAGAGACATCCCAAAAAGGCATTTTTCGAGTATTTGGGAGCATTTTGCTAAGACATACGATGATGTGACTTGATTTTTCTTTACGGAGGTCTTGTATCATCCCAAAATGAAGAAGTTAGGCAAGTTTTATAAAGAAAAACTATTTAGTTTAGTTACTAGAGATCCGAGACAGAAAAGTGCCCTGTATGTGGAGAATCACCCATATATGCGTTACCAAGCGAAATCGGCAAAGTTACTCTTCACAGAAGGAAAGCTTACTACTCGCTAAATATGAATTAGTTAAATTTAACTAATTATTAGTCAAATTTGACTAATTTGAAAAGCAAGAACTCAGTAACTGATAATTAGTCAAAATTTACTAATTGAATTGGTTACTTATATTTAACCAATTCAATTAGTAACCTCTAGATGTGGCGGCCGGTGGCGAAACTACTAATTGGTTAGTCAAACGTTACTGATTGGTTCGTCAAAAGTTACTGATTGGTTAGTTAAAAGTTACTAATTCGTTAGTCAAAAGTTACTGATTGGTTAGTTAAAAGTTACTAATTCGTTAGTCAAATATGGTATTTTTCACCCATTTTCGGAGAGGTGCGCATGTCGGAAATGTAGTCAACCATTGGTAACTTATTTCCCGCCTTATTTCAAATACATCGAAAAAAGAGGCTAAGCAAGATACGATGACTATACAACAAATTTAGTTAAGTTAACGAGAATACTGGTAAAGTTAACTGGGATTTAGTTCATTTTACTAGATTCATAGTCGATGTAACTAAATTGGGTCTATAGTCTTCGTATTTCACTTGTTTTTCACGACGAAAAATGAAAAATTTAAACTTATTGAAAATTTTGGAAAGTAATAAAATCTAAAATATGAAATAACGTATGTTTATTTCGAAAACGGTGAAATATACTATAGAAATCAATACTCATTCAGACTCAATCCTGACTCAATCATCTCACTGATTTTACAAATGTTTAGTGGCAGATGGGTTGACATTTTTTAATGTTGTTTCTAACCATCGAACGGAATCGAACGGAATGTACCAAGCTGAAACAATAATATATAGTTTACAAATTGGTATCATGTCTATCTAAATTTTAAAATTTATCAAAGTAAACATTCTTGAATTTTTTAAACAAGGAAACATCATTATTTTTCTCACCGCTAAAATCCGCAAAAGACCACTGTCTGGTATTTTTGATTTTCCTGCTGATACGTACAGAAGATGAGTCACAATCTTTAAGTACTTCATCACCATTATTTCCTTCTGCCTGAAAATAATCATAAATTTTCAATATATTTATATCTATAATGAATATAACAAATAATAATTCTTGTACATATACAAAACAGCATATAAAATAGTCCTCAAAAAGACATTCCTAGTTGACTCCGCAAACAAATTCTGCCTATTCCTTTTGAATAGACAAACTCTGAATATGTTTAGGTAAATTGTTAAAATAATCAATAATTATTGTATATTTGCAAAGTATCGTAGAAAAGATTTATTGGAAATACATTCTTTCTTGATTCCCTAAACTAATTGATCCTATTCGTTGAAAAATGACCGGTCTCTTCATTTGTTCATAAAAATTCTTTAAATAATTAAAAATTCTTGAAAATTTGCAAATTACCATACAAAAAACTCTGGCGAGAGTATCTGATAGGAATTCTTTCCGAACCAATCCGAAATCATCTGAATCATTCCGGAATCTGTATCCGAACCAATCCGAGTTAATTCGAACCAATCCGATTTTTTTTTTACATTTCGTTCGATCCAAATCGGTCAAAAATTAATCCGACTCAATCCGGTTCAATCCGATCTTCCAATCCGAATGAATCCGAACCAAATTTTCAATTCGAATGAATCCGAACTCGGATTGACCAAAAAAAAATTTCAACGAAATTCTTGAGTTTTTAGGACAAAAAGGCCAATTGTTAGAAAACAGTTGAATTTTCAAACAGTAAATATGGATTGAACTTCAAAATTAATTTGTAACTTCAATTTGAAGATTAAACTCAAATAATTCAATTTCAAGTTTAAAGAAATTAATTTTTAGCCAAACAGATGGATTTTCAACTACAACTATAGAATTTTCAATTGGAATAGGTTAAATTTTAAGTTCAAAAAATTACTTTCAACCAAAAAAACTAACCTTCAAAAAAATAGTTACATTTTCAAACAAAGTGGTGAATTTTAAAATAAAATTGTAAATATTCAACTGGAATAGTTCAATTTTAAATCAAAAAGATCAATTTTTAAATGAAATGATGAATCTTTAACTAGAATAATTGAATGTTTGACCAGAGAGGAATTTTGAACCAAGAAGACTAATTTCTACATAAGAAGACGATTTTTCAACTAAAAAAGACGATTTTTTAACTAAAAAAGATAATTTTTCAACCAAAAATTGAATAATTTAATTTTTAGTCGAAAAATAAATGTTCAACCAAAGAAATGATTTTTTAACTAAAATTGTGAAATATTCGAATGGAATAATAGTTACATTTTCAGCTAAAAAAAAAAGCAATTCTCAACCGAAAATCATCCAAAGAGAAAAGAAGTTTTCAATGAAACAGTTCATTTTTCAAATAGAAATTAATTTTTGATCGAAACGACTAATCTTCGATTTAAAAAAAAATTGTAACAAAAGAGTTCAACCTTCAACCAAGTAATGTTATTTCCAACCTAAAAGATGAATTTTCAACTGAAATGATGAATATTTAACTGGAATACTTGAATTTTTAACCGGAAGGAATAATTTTTAAACAAGAAGTTTCCACCAAAATCGTGAATCTTTAACAAAAAATGTATGTTTAAGAAAGTAGTTCCACTTTTAACAAAATGGTTGAATTTTTCTGACCAAAAAAGATGAATTGTTAACGAAAAATGTAATAGTTGATACAATAACCAGAAAAGATTTGAATTTAATATAAAAACAGCATAATTAATTTAAAAAGACGATTTTTCAACAAAGTAGGTTATTTTTCAACCAAATTGTTGAGTTTTTAAGCCAAAAAGACCAATTTTCACAAAACAATTGAATTTTAAACAAGTAAATATGGATTTTTGAAAAAAAAGTTATCTGTCAATAAACCAGTAGAATTTTCTACAAATACAAGCGAATCTTCAACCGAAAAAAAAATACTTTTTAGGATCCCAATACGCTACTTTTTCGCGTTGTAGCGATTTCGAATTCCATAATTTTTTATTTTCGACCGTCCTACTGGAAATCTCTAAATGTATCCAATGGTCACGATACCATGCACATATAATTGAAATATCATAAAGATCCTTCTTACCTTTCAAAATTTCGGCAACTTCGAGATCTACCACCTTCAGTACTTCTGCAGCCAATTCATCCTTGGTGAAAACTTTGGAATTTTTCATAATTACTTTGCCACAAATCACCAAAAATCTGAAAATAATGCCAAAAATTAAACATTTGTATCACAAGCCGTATGCTGATCGGTAAACGGAAAAGATGCTTCACATAAGCAGACTTCGAGAAAAAGATATTTGACTATTCGAAAGCTTTCTACACGAGAAAACAATACACAAAAGTGTCAGAAATAAATTAAATAATTCAAAAGACTGCCTCTACTGAAGTGCGGGACACAAATGGCTCCAAAAGTTGCATGGGAATGTAACCTATACGTTGCAGCAACAGCGTACTTCACTGTTTATATGCAAAATTAACTTACCGTGTAAAGAATTTTGCTTCTCCTGTTGCTTCCTTCTTTTGTTCGTCCAAAAATTGTCCAAGAGCACTCTATTCACTTCACTGACTTCCAATTTTCGAAACTAAAACTTTCTACAAACTGCAAAGATTGTAAACTAGACGCTTCACTGCGCTTCATCCGCTTGATCCTTGCGCGTCATGGACTTGAAGTTTACCCATAGGTTCATTCACTGTACACTATTCACCACATAATTTTCGAAATACAAAGAATGTCTCAATTATATAATGCGCTATTTTGAAATATTCTGAACAATAACAGCTGTTGGCGTGGTCAGTCCAAAAGTTGACGGTAAATTGAGGTTATGTTGAAAATTTGACTAATCAATTGGTAGTTCACAGAAATAACTGAAAAATTAGTAATTTTTTCAACTAATTCAATTGATACGACACTAACAGCGGCCAGTTCACTATTTCATTAGTAAAAATCTTAAAAGTAACTAATCTCTCAGTCAAAATTGATTGTACTAATTGAATTAGTTAAATTTTAACTAATTCAGATTTAGCGAGTACACGAAATAGTAACTTCTTCTCTCTGAGTATGGATGGTTACCAAGTGGTGCATTGCATCCTACTATTTGAAATTGTTCATCCTACTCTTTTAAAGAGTCAATTTAACATACCTGAACTTAAAATAGTAATTTTAACAAAATTCTCCGACGAAAAGCTGCGGTACAATTTAAAATAGTTAGAACTAGTGGCTTAGAGAGTTCTTCTAACGATCCACTTTTTTCCGTGTACTGGCCAAAACAAGCAACCCCATTGCACCCAACAATCGGTCCAACTTTGGCCCAATGTAAGGCCGATAGTCTGATGAATTCTGACAAATTTGATTTGAAACGACAAATCAGTATGGTTGGTTCAACTCTGGCCGAAGGTTGGCCCGATGATCCATGCAATACTGGCAAAAACAAGCAACCCTACTGTACCCTACAATCGGCCCAAATTTGGTCCAATATAAGGTCGATGGTCAGATGAACTCTGGTAATTTAATTTAAAATGACAAAACCAGTATGGTTGGTTCAACTCTGACCATAGGCTGGCCCGATGTTTGGTGCAATACTGGCCAAAACAAGCAACCATACTACACCCGACAATCGGCCGAACTTTGGTCCATCATAAGACCGATGGTCTGATGAACTCTGGCAATTTGATTTAAAATTACAAAACCAGTATAGTTGGTTCAATGACCTACATAATGAAAAATATAGAAACATTGAAAAAATCATAGATAAACATTGCAAATTTAAAGGCAAAAGTCACTGCATTTGTTTGATTCGCTTATACAAATTATCTTTGATTCCTTAATGATCAAAGTTTTTATAAAATTCGCAATTATTTGATTGAAAAATCTCTTTTTTATTGAATCGATTATATAAAACTTTCATACAATTCTTTCTACTTCTCATAAATTGTTTTTTAACTTAATATAATAAGAAAATTTTATGAGAAATTTTTCGTTACAAAAATCCGGGATTCATGAAGAATTTTGTTTAAGTTATGAAAACTAGAATAACTAGTAATTATGTTCATTAACAAGGTAATTGTAAGACAAAAAATAAGGGTTTAGACCTTTAGAAATGAAAAAAAATCTTTATATATCTTTATAAAATCAAAAAAAATTTTAAGACCTTTTTTAAATCTATACACTGTCAAATTTTTCATTCGTTTATAATATTATTAACTCACTTGTCTGTCTTTCTTATAGCCAGATCCTATTTTTTTCACGTCGTTTTTAGAAAGAATCTGGCCTGGTAATTAGATTTTCGCTGTAGACAGGAAAAAGTCCAAGTTTAAGAAAAAATGTGAGCAATAACATAAACCCACAAGCTATGTCTAGTACTGCTCTAAATACAACTCCTAAATCCAACTAGTCCGAGATCCCACTGCATTTTTTGTCAGGTGTTAAGCCAGCAGGATAAAAGTTACTGGAGATGAAACCTTAGACATAGACGATCAAGGAATGGCCACTGTGCTAGCGCCACGTCCGTCAAAGGTGCGATAAAAATGGATTCTTAGCGATCGATTTTTTTAATATTCACCTGCCGTGAGCCAGCACAATGAAATCTACACCATATTGTTGAGGGCAATTAGTGCTTTCAGAAAATGTACCTGTGCCACCCCCCACTCGGTCAAGAACCTCCGGCACAATGGCCTAAAGGGGGTAATTAAAGTTAACTAAGTGTATATGTCGCACAGCATGATAAAAAAACGTAAATGAAAGCTGTAAGCCCTCTGTAGAGGAAAAACTTGTCCTGTCAGGGCTCAAGAGTACTGCAATAGGTGGCACGGGCATTTATTTGCTGCGGCTCCAATACCCTTCACCTGTAATTACGAAATTTTTGAAACCAAGCATTAAAAAAGCTTGCAAAAATATTTACGATTAAAAGCATGTTAAGACATGCGGTGTAACAATAATTAAGAAAAATTATCTTAAATTTTAATAACTTCTAAGGAATCCCGAGTCGAAATTTAGGGCCTACTTTGAACCTGTAACTCCTACCTTAGTAGGCGCTGGAGCAGCAAAGTAGGTTCAAAATAAGCAGCGATTTCAATTCAATTTATACCCTACTTTGACGCTAAAAATGTCCGAAATCGGCCGTTTTTCCACGTTTAGCGTCAAAGTAGGGTCTAAATTAGAACCTACATTGGTGCTCCAAACCCTACCCTATATTGGCGCTCCAGACCCTACTTTGGTGCTCCAGCCCCTACACTGGCAATAAAAATAATAATGGCGTAATTTCGGTAATGGTTATAAAATTTTTATTTCGGGTTCCCTTCTCTGCAGAAATACTTTTACTATCGACTGTACCTCAGGAACTTCATATTGAAACAAAACTCATGAAGTATATACAACTAATTGTTTGTAGTGTTCTTTATCATATAATTTGAAAACTTATTTGTCAAATATCGTTGACGTTTATTTCAATTTAGTGGAAAGATTCCTCAAGAGAATGAAACCGATTTGGGTTGAAATTACAGACTAGTCCGACAATTTTTTATTTAATTTTTTTGTCCGTATCCTCCAAATTTGGTTGTCTTTCGCAAGTCGAGAATCTGATTTATATTCTTTTCTGACTACTTAGGACGATAGCATTCGATAACTTAAGGCTCAAATGGAAATTTTAGTTTCGGTTTGGTAAGAAAATTAACATTTTTAGAAAGAATCCTTTCCTTTTTGCTTACAAATACTGTAGGTTCAAACGGAGTAAAAGGAGGCTCTAATGTTTCATTCTCTAGGAGTAAAAACTTTGAAGTAGGGGCTATAGGTTTAAATAGCGACAAAGCAGGTTTTAATTAGGAGCTGCATGTTCAAAGTAGGGTCTAAATTTCGACTCGGGATGTTCCTACCAGTTCTATTGATGTGAGTGTAAGTGTGATGTCACAGCACGATACATAAATCAAACTACTAAATCCTCGACCTCTTCAGAAACTGCAAGAGGATCCATTTCGGTCCCTTCGTAAGAATAACATGCGGCTGTTAGCGCACAGTAGCAGACACATAAAAAGTAAATGAGACTCGAAGCATTTTCCTAAATTTTATTCCGAAACGAAACTTGACAATTTTATCTTCGGAATTAGCTATTTAAAAAAAATAAATTATTTCCATTGGTTTTAAATCCTTTCAATTAATTATTTCAATAAATTGAAAATGATGTCCCAAAATGTGTCTTCCAACAAGTTTTTCAAAAAATTTATTTCGTCAACAATTCTTTCTCTGAATAATTTTGTTACATAATTTTTTCCAAACAAATTTTTTCAATTACATTTTTCTTTGTATGAAATTGTTTTTCCAAAACAATTTTTTTACAAAATTGTAACCTATCTTGTTTTCAGGTTCTGTTAAGACTGAAACTAACGTCTCAATAGTCTACTGAGACGTTGATTTAAGTTTTAACAGAACATTTTCTGAAAGCACTAATTGCCCTCTACAATATGGTGTAGATTTCATTTTGCTGGCTCTCGACAGGTGAATATTGAAAAAATCGATCGCTAAGAATCAATTTTTATCACACCTTTGACCGACTTGGCGCTGGCACAGGGGCCATTCTTTGATCGTCTATGTCTGAGGTTTTATCTCCAGTAACTTTTATCCTGCTGGCTTAAAACCTGACAAAAAATGCATTGGGATCTCGGACTAAAACTTGCCCCGTGACAATCTGTCCCAACATACCCCGACTGCATTCTTGGTAAACAAAATTTGCAAACAATTCCAAAATTAAAGGTTAGGAAAAATTCTCCAACAAATTCTTCCAGCGGTTGATATGCTCTATTCATGTTCATATTCGTTTTTAAAAATAAAAAAATATTCGAGGACGATTTAACGAGAAAACAAAAAAACAAAAAGTTACTAACCACTCTTGAAAAAACATATTTGGCAATATTTTCTGTGAAACGTAATATTTTGACATCAAAATATGCTGGTGCATTACGTGCCGGGAGCTTCGATCACTGTAAAACAGATGGCGCGATATGTTAAATATAAGTATTAAAACTCGCTTTGTCCCAACTAGCCACGTGTCCCAACTAGCCCCGGTCCCCCCTACGCCAAACTGCCAGGGTATTTAATTCACACAGTATCTTAACTTATCATTGATACACACACAAACACCACATTACGTTAACAGGCGAATTTCAAGCATACCCTGCAAAAAACTTCCAATGGAAATGAATTGGAAGTATCGAAATGATGATTCGCAATTGAAAATAATATAGGAAGGCTGTCTTGTATATTTTTTTCAATTGTGAACATTTCTATTCTTCAAAAATAAATATGGTCTTAACCTGAAGTAGAACAAAAGTTAAAAAAATGTCATAAACATTCAAGTCATTTTCTCAGTAAAAAAAAACGTCGTACACGTGCTTTATTTGTGTGTATAATATTTCAATATCAACTTCGTTAAAGCTAAATATTTTGCGTATAGCTGTGTGAAATGAAAACGCAGCTTTGAAATATAAAAACCGTAGATTTAGGGCTCAAAAGAATTATTTAGATTATCCACTTCAAGATGCACTGAGCCCGTGTGGTAATTTTGTCATGGGCCTAAGTGGGCCAAAGCCTGGCAAAGCAAGGCACTAGCCATTTTATTCTTCGACAGTTTTTTTTTTATTATTCTGCTAAAATTTTGAATTTGAGTAGAAATATCTTTCATTTCA
>CAKNXH010057857.1:31411-56242 GCA_932178445.1 Andricus quercusramuli
TTCAAAGATGATAAGTTTCGGCGTTACAACATAAATAAATTTGGATTATTTAGACAATCTCAAGACACAAATAATTTAATATTAAAACATTCATTATCATAAACCTTAGACATAATTTTTTGTGTTCTGAGTTTTTTATCAGCTTGCCAGTCTTTGGAATTTCCATGTGCGAATTTAGCTCGGCAGCGAGACATTTACTTTCGGCCCACAATCAGCCCTACTTTGCCAGCCAAAGTTTAGTAAGCAAAGTTGGACCATCTTTGGGGATTTCGAACAACCACTATCAGGCCAACATTGGCTATCGACACTGGTAACCGGAGAAAGTTCGACTGTCAGCCCAACTGTGGCCGAAGATTCGCCCAATTGTCGGTGTAACAATGGCCAAAAAAAGCAGCCCTACTGCACCCGACAATCGGCCCAACTTTGGTCCAACATAAGCCTGATGGTCTGATGAACTCTTTGAGCTGTACCTTATGAGGATGGTTTATTCATTGACTTTCAATTCTGTAGGTATAGAGAAATGGGTAAGACTCCCGACTGTTAGGCGATAGATTCAGATATAGATTTAGGTTCGAAACCTCATAGCGTTAGAAATTTTATTTGTAATATCATGTTTAAAAATGTAATATACACTGAAAAAAAACTTATTTGTTTGAAGCGAAGGAAATTTCTTTGATTCAAAGAAATGGTAGAGCAGAATATGGCTGAAGAAATATTTCTTCAGATTGAAGAAATCTTTTGTTTACTCTGACTGAGTAAAATTTTTGTTTGAACCAAGTATATGATTCTTTGTTCCAAATGAGCGTATTTTTTGGTGAAATAACCATTTCTTTGCAACAAAGAAATTTTTTTCTTTTTGTTGTTAAAATTTTTGAATAGTTAAATTATAAAAATTAAGCAGGACCATTCATTGGAAGAAATATTCAATGCAATTATCACTTAGGAAGACCGATAAACATCAATTACGACATATTTCAGATTATATCTTGGGTGAAAATGTATGGCTAACTTAGAGACTGAAGAATCCATTTCTATTGTGAGATTATAAACTCTGCGCACCTGGTGGCATAGTCGTGTAATACTCGGTACAAATAAGGAATTTTACCAAAATATTTTTTCGAACGAATGGTGTTTGAAGTTATTTCAAAAATATATTTCTTCACTTGAAGGAAATATTTATTGGACATTGATCGCATCACTCTATTTATTAAAAGAAACATATCTTTCAATTGAATAAATTATTACTCAAGTGAGCAAGTTACTTTATTCGACTGATGACATTTTCTATTGAAACAGCAGTATCAATCCCCTTATATGAAAGAAATATCGCTTTCACTTAATTAATATTGCTTTCATTTATGTCAATATTTCTTTGATTCAAAGAAACCGAAATATTTTCTTCACGTATCGATGCGTTACTTATTTCAAATAAAATATGTTTCAATTAAAAGGCTCAAAATTAGTGAACTAAAAAAATATTTCTTTATATACGAAAGCTAGATTCAAGGAAAATAGGTTCTTAGATTCTAAGATATAAATTCCTTGAGTTAATTATCTCATATTCTAAAGACAAGAAATATTTCTTTATTTCAAAGAAATGACGCCCATAGAAATCATTTCTTCGAATCAATGCACGAGTTATTTGCTTTTAAACAATATTCAGTACAACTAAGTGAACTGTTTTTTGGCTGAAATTAATACAGTTAAAGAAATGCATTTCTTTGGATCCAAAATTTTTTTTCTCAGTGTATATGTATTCATTCTAAGCAAGACCATTAACATTTATAGTCAAAATGCTCGTAATCAATTATTATTTATTATTTAAATACCTATTTAGTGTATTTCCACCTGTGTAGTGCGAACCTTCATGAACACATAGGCCCAATCTTGGGTCCCCATCTCGGGCCGATGGTCGGCAAAAAATCTCGGCCCAGCGTGATCATTTCGCTAGTTGGGCCGACTACGGGTAACAAGGTTGTTTCATTGCTTCCATACACTGTCGGTCCCGTATTAAAAAGCAAAGTTGTCCCTGTATTGTAGCCCAAGGCTATGCCGATCTCGTTAAACACACTGACTCAATTTTGGGTCCTCATGTCGGGCCGGTGGTCGGCAATAACGTCGGCCCTGTCTGATCATTTCACTAGTTGGGCCGATCTTCGGCTGACAAGGTTGGACCGAGTTTTACGAAGTCGGATCGACATTAGGCAGACGGAAAATACGCACATGGGATTAGTCTGTACAGCTCCTATTTGGGAAAGCACATATTCTTCACATGCTATATATTCTTCAGCTAAGAGATTTGGAAGATAAGATATTTTAAAACAATAAGTAAGAAGAATTTTACATTACCTGTCACCACGTACAGCCTGGACCTTGAATTAGAGTGTTTTCGGTTAACTTTGCTGGGTTTAATGAATCTTCGCATACAATATCTAAGCTAAGTCTACGTGTAGGTAGTATTATGTATCCTTTGTTAGTTGGAATATAACTTTCGCTTTGCAATTCAAAAGGTGAGTAGATACACTTGGCTTTCTCTGGTGATTTTTTAATTATCCTGGCATCGCAGTTGTCTGTGTCTATTAGCCTACAATCTGATTGTTTTCAATGGCGAATTGTGTATTTGGCTAAGTCTTTACATTTATTTAGTGTGTCTTTGTCAGTAGGTACGTATCCAGTTTTAGTTTGGAATATAAATTCATGTTCTGGGATGGGAGAAAGGTGGGCGTTTTGTACTTTTTCTGGAATAGGGATTATATGGTTAATAATGTACATTCCTTTTTCTGATATGGGTATTTTGATGACATATACGAGGGATTTGTTGAAAATCGCTGCGTTAACATCGCTGACACCTTGTTCTATGTATTATCTGTACAATTCCGTGCTTCTCGTTATTTATTGCTGTTAGTAATGTATTAATGCCCTCTGTTCTTTCTTCTATCAAAACTTCACGAGTTTAAATTTTTGTTGTCACGAATAAATTCCTCGTTTTTTTGTTGAGGCTTCTTTTGATTTGCTCGGCTTTACTAAGTTCTTGTTTTAATTGTGTTTTCACTCACTGTAATTAATCAAAGAAGAGTCCAATAATACTTAGGATATTTTGGTATGGTTCTGTAAGGCTGGAGCCTTACAGTGTGTATGTGCCGGTACGTGGTCCGATTGACAGGACCGCTGTTTGGCACCTGAGTAGCTGAATGTGTCCGCTATTGCTGGCTATTACGCTCGTCTGACCGTTCGGCACCTAACATGCCGGCCACGTGCCCGCCATATTCAAGCCGTTGAGCACGCACGTCGGTCTCCTGTGCATCTACCGACCATGCGATGCTTTATAGCAAGCACACGGTCGACGCTCATCGGGCAGGTTATGGTCCAAGCACGTTTGTTATCTGGGATATTTTTATTGTCCAGGTATAGTTGATCGAACTCTTCGTTGATATGTTCGAGGTAGTTAATAATTTAAGTCCCAATCAGAGTTTTAGCGATGTACCGAATGGCATTGATCAATCCTCTTTTGTGTCGTTTCCAAGTAAAAAGAAACTAATTGGAACGAATTGAGAAGAATTCGGCGAGAGCCCCCGTGAATCTTGCTTTACGACAATCACGAATTGGAGATGGTGGTGAATTCGTGTAAATTCGTGATGAGTGATGAAGTCTTCAAATATTCTATTCGCCCGAATTCAGCGAAAAATTTCCAGGTGATCTAATTCATTTGAATGTGTCAGCACGAATTATTTTCAGTGTCCGCCAATTCATTTCGATTCGCGAGATTTTGAGGCAAGTTCCAATTCGCCAGTATTCGCCAGCGCGAATACAGTTAAAGACTGGCCTATTCAATCAAATTCGTGAGCTCTAATCAACGCGCTCGACATAAACTATAAAGGATCCGTTGTACATGAACATAAATGAGTCCCGTTGCTCAGTGGTCGCCTTCTGGACTTTATACACTTGAGATCGCTGTTTCGAGTCTCAAGGCATGCAATTTTTATCAATTTTTTTTCGAAGTGAACTCGACTACGAATTAAGGCGAATTGACACGCATTTAATTCGCTCTGGCCTAAATCTTTTCAAAGAATCAGAAAGCAGAATTCGGGCGAATTTAAACATGTTTATTCACCGCAATCCTCCCGAATTAGATTTTTTTTACTGGGTTGTTACTCATGATCTGGTTGAGTAGTTGGAGTTTGTTTCTGGCCCTCTCGCATCTTTCGTCTGTTAATCTAAACTCTTCTTCTTCAGCGAAGCTTGAGTTACACGCTCGAATGGCGAATCTCATTATGTCGCGAACCATATCCAACTTTTGTTGTATGCTAAAATTATTGATGTTTATCATTAGCTTCCACGTTTCATGGTAAAGGAGGGCTGTTTCTATTTCCACGATAAATATATTTCCGGTATTCGTATTAGAGTGTAATTTCCTTTCATTGTCCAGATTTTCGAAAGAATAGTCAATAATGCCAAGATCTTCATTCTATAAAAAATAAGACATGATCTGGTTAGCGTGGATCCTCGTTCTTTTGGTGTTAAACAATATTATGTAATTGTTGTTGTCTAGCCTCTCTATTATAGTTGCAGGTCTTTTCCAACTTGCAGAGAGTTGATTAGTCGCATTATGATTGATAAACTTGACCAGGTCTCCCGCTTTATTAATAGATCGCGATGAAACTATCTTGGAATCTTAGTACCTTTCGTGTTTCTTTTCCAGAAGGTGTAGCTTTCCCTTTTATTTATGTAGGTACTGCTTGTGCCTTTCTTTCCACACGTCGAGCAAGACTTGTTATTTTAAATTAGGGGTGGTGGGCAAAATTGACGGCAAATTAGTATCTTTTGTGCTAAAAGTGGCTTAGAACGGACTTCTTCCAATTCTGTCTTGGTTAGTGGTGTTGTAAGCGAGAGTAATTATTTTCAATACTTGGCCCCACTCGATTCGCGTTTCCTGCATTCAGGTTCTTAGTAGATCTCTCAGCACAGAATGTGCCCTTTCTAAGCTACCGTGACTTTGAGCGTGATTGGTAGTGGTTTTCACGTGCTTTATTCTCAGCAGGTTCTCAAAATTGTGAACAAAATCGGAAACAAAGTTGCACCATGGTCTGTCAAGATAGATTTCGGGGCTCCGAATATATAAATAAAGTGATCGAAGAGTCCCTCGATAATGGATTTGGCCCTAGCACCTTTCAGAGGTATCAGCATCAAATATCTAGTCAATTGGTCCTGTGCACTCAGTATGTATTCGTTCCCATTTTTTGTGACAGAAAGAGGCCCGAAAATGTCCATTGCCACTTTATCATTAGGGTTAACAGATGTATCCGGTACAATAGCTTCGACCTGTCCCTTGATTCGCGTGGTCTTCTGAAGTTGGCATATGGCTCACTTCTCTACGTAGCTGCAAAAAGCATTTTCATATTTTTCCATTCTCCTAACTGTTTGGCTTCATCTATAGTTTTATCATTGGATAGCTCGGGGGTCTCGCTGCGCTCCGAATCAAGCGCCGGCTCCCCACCAGAGTGGTCGGTTCCCCTATAACAATACGGTTACAGAGATCGTAAGAGCAGCATCCCTTACGGCGGGAAGTTAAACGGGTGGTCGTGGTACGGTACAGGTGGTTGGAGCGTGCCCTGGGGGCCACGACGGGTACACGTGTTTGCGTGTCGGTCTGGTGGGCGAGTATCGTCTGGTGCGGTCGGAGTCGCTGGGCAGGAGGGTGACTAGGTAATCTCAGGCCACGTTTCCCGCGTCGCATGAGCGGACCACGAGTGGACCCGTCCATCCGCGCATGCGTCAGTCTCTCCGGGTAGGGGTAGGACGGTAGGGTAGGAGTCACCAGATAGGGGGGGTGGGTGCCTAGGCGAACCTAATGCACGTCCCCTGTATCGCATGAGCATACCACGAGTGGACCCGTCCATCTGCGCATGCGTCGGGTTCCCCAGGTAGGGTCAGGATGGCAGGGTGAGGATCACCGGACAGGGGGGGTGCCTAGGCGAACCCAATGCACGTCCCCTGTATCGCATGAGCAGACCACGGGTGGACCCGTCCATCTGCGCATGCGTCGGGTTCCCCAGGTAAGGTCAGGATGGTAAGAATGGATCACCGGACAGGGGGGTGCCTAGGCGAACCCAATGCACTTCCCCTGTATCGCATGAGCAGACCACGAGTGGACTCGTCCATCTGCGCATGCGTCGGGTTCCCCAGGTAAGGTCAGGATGGTAAGGATGGATCACCGGACAGGGGGTGCCTAAGCGAACCCAATGCACGTCCCCTGTATCGCATGAGCAGACCACGAGTGGACCCGTCCATCTCCGCATGCGACGGGTTCCCCAGGTAAGTTCAGGATGGTAAGGATGGATCACCGGACAGGGGGGTGCCTAGGCGAACCCATTGCACGTCCCCTGTATCGCATGAGCAGACCACGAGTGGACCCGTCCATCTGCGCATGCGTCGGGTTCCCCAGGTAAGGTCACGATGGTAACGAGTGGAACTAGGGCGGTGGTCGGCAACGTCCTCGTCATCAGGGTCTGGTTGCTCGGGCACGAGATGCCCCCGCCCGTCGAGGAACCAGTGTAGCTTCTTCTCGGAGAGGCCAGTCGAACTGACTCGACCGGATGCCCCGAGTGAAGTCCCCGAGCCACGTTCCGTTCGCGCTTATAACGACGCGAGCCGTGGGTCGCACCGGCGCACTGGTTACTTTGCGGAGAAGCGATGGCGGCTCACTCACCAGTGCCGGCATACGGTGTATCCCGCTGTTTCTTGTCTTAATTTAAGAAATGTAAACCATTGTTCCTGCTCTCCGAAAACGTCCTTCAAACATTCACAGAAAAACGGGCTCATTTATAACAATTAAAAATCTTGCACCGTGATCATACATTCGGAGTATTAACGATACGGGCCTGAGCTACAAAGTCACCACACGTATAGCTTGGTATCAACAATATGGTTTTCTCGTTTGCATCGCCTCAAATTCAGATGAAATAGATGTTGTGTTGATCGAGGAATCCTGGAGTTTCTGGAACAATCCAGACCTTGTTGAAAATCCAGCTGATTTACTGTCAATATCTACAAGCGATTTCTGGTTGAGATTTTCAGATGTTGAATTGGCAGCAGGGAAACGAATCATGAACCATCGTGTAGCCTCAGTGATTTGTCAGTTTCCACGAGTAGCCAGGGAAATAAAAGGTCCGCACCTGCAGAGCCCCGCATGCAAGGGTAAGACTGATTACTCGGGGAGGTCTTCCAGTATCACAGAGAGGCCATTAGGACACCTTCGTACGCTTAGGTGCCAAAGTGCCATGGGCACGGTCACTCTACACCCATGGCTTAGGGGGGTGGCCGGGATGTCGGTCCGGGAGGGACTTCGACCAAGGGGTCCAGCAAGCCCGTGTTAGCTAGGCTCTTTCACCCTTCTACAAAACTACAATCATGTATAACAGGAGAGCCCGTTTATAGGGATTCTTGCATCTCACACATACAAGCCGAGAATTGTTTGACCCCCTTGTCTCACACAGTTGAGCCTCCCCACCAACCACAAGTTTTTACAGCCCCTAGAGGAGGTTTCGCTCATTAATTTTTTCATAGCAAATTAAAGCTATTTTTTATGTTTGCAAAGCAATGTTGGTGAGTATTATTTGAAAGCATCTTGACCAAACCTAAATTTAGAGCATGGACAAAAGGTATCGTGTTCAGCGCTTGCCCTTGATACACAGTATAATATTTTGTAAGTAAATTCAAAGTCTTATTGAAATAAATAAATGAATTGCTCAAAATAGTTTGGGTGACCGGTGAGTCATTGATTTTTCTATCGTGCCTTACATTGGGATTGGGGGTATTGGGTACTTGGTCGAAAACAATTCTCCAGAGCTACAATTTGCCTAAATTCGTCAGCACAAATAAAGTAAATTTCATAAAATAAAGTCAGGCCTAATCAATCGAATTCGTAAGGTATAAGTAACGCGCTGGGCATAAACGATCCGTTATAAATATATATCAATAAGTCCCGTGGCTCAGCGATCGCCCTCTGGACTTCTACACTTGGAATAGCTTGTTCGAGACTCGACACATGCAATTTTTATTAATTGTTTTTCGAATGACCATCACCATGAATTAAGGCGAATTGACACGCGTTTAATTCGCGCTGGCTCCATTAGTTTCAACGAATCAAAAAGCAAGACTACTGAGAATTAAAAACTGTTCATTCACCGCAATTCGCGCCGAGTATTTTTTTTTACTATGTATCATGATTAGGATTAATACCTCATATTTTTATATAACTTCAAGGATGACCCCAACTTAAAAAAAGGCATATACAATGTCGTTGGCAGAAAAAGCCTCATAAAAATCATACTTTTTATCAAAGGAAACGGATAATTATTGAGAAATGATGTAATTTTTAATTGATCCAAATTTTCTTCTTTAATTTTTTTACAATTTCTTTTTTTTTATTTCAATTTTTCATATTTTTTCATTGTAAATTATTGTTTTCCGGTGCGATTTATAATGGTCACTGTAACATCTACTATACGAAATATCAACATCTGTTACCTTAATTTATTGAAATAATTTTAACTGTATTATTGTATTACTGTATTACTTTTATTACTTTTGGTTACTTAAAATCGAGCCGCAGGGCCTATTACAAAGCTATCAGACTTGTCCTCAGGTTGCGGATGTACCAAAGCTTCCTGCTGAATATGGTTACAATAACTAATAAGCAGTCACGGACAATTGTCCTGGGATGGTCCCGAACGAACATCCCCCAAGCGCAGGTGAAGCAGCCGTGCCGAAAGGTGAATGCACCTAGATGAGGTATATTAAACGGTGGCTCTGGAATATCCGGCGCCACACTCGAGTTCGAGGTCCTGAAAATAATTTTCATGAAAACACGACGAGAAACTGGCGAAATGCTTACATTGAGTGGACGAATAGACTCAAGGATGACTTTTTGGGCTGTTGCGATGCCAGCATTATCCCCGTTCGCGAAGGCTTTATGGCGCGTATACACACTTTGTGTTGCCAGAAAAACCCACAGCTTCAGCAAGTTTCGTAACCGTCTTGCTAAATTAAGCTGCCTTCTTCTCGCAAACTGGATATGAACGCAGAGCGCTTCCCCAGTCGCTGCATAAACAAGCCTCAGGTGAAGAGGAGGAAGCGACATTAAGAGCAATTGCAGGAAGCACGCACCCCCTGAAAGATGATAGTGATTTCAGGACCAGGAGGAACTATAACATCCATGGTCCTCCTAAGCCCCAATATCCATCAATTGGTCAGTTCACGGTACGGCGAGAGCTTTGGCCGATTCAAATCAAAGGCTAAGAACGATGGTGGACCAAAAGACCAAAAGATGCTTGCATTAACTGAACAAGAAGATTGGATCGCCAAGACAGAAAGGGTCCAAGTATCAGTGTGTAATTAACTAAAAAACATCTGGTAGGCCGTACAAGAAAATGGTCCGAAAGTTCGCCCACAGACTGAGGATCTACCATGACACACTGAACAAGTCAAAGCTGTTTACAAGCTAATAATTGTACAGCACATTTTTGACAAAATATGGGAGTTATCTGACACAAGAAGGAGAATACAGAAGAGAGAGAAGTGGGGCAGGAAGAATCAAAAGTTTCTTGCTGACTCATCGCGCCTTTTCAGCGATATCCCTGTTTCTGTCAAGAATCCATCCAAGCCCAACGAGGTAGATCCTTTTTGGAAAGTTGTATACAAGATCCAGAAAATACTGATATCATCCGCTTCAAGGAGCTATGCAATAACCTCATAAAATCTAAAGAGGAATGTCTATCAATCACTACCGATGAGGTGAAGAAAGCACTCAGGGGTACGAAGAACTTTTCCGCTGCAGGATCAGATGATGTCAAAAACTTCTGGTGTAAGAAGCTTACTTCTACACACCAACAGCTGGCACGCAGCTTCACCTAATATTTAAAGTCGGACACTCCCATCCCGCAGTAGTTGGTGTTAAGACGTACTATACTCGTTCCGAAGAAAGGCGACTTTTTCAACCTAGAGAACTACAAGCCAATAAGCTGTTTAAATATGCTGTATAAGATCTTTACAGCTATCCTAGACAACATGATTGTTCGAAGAATTGGGCCTGTGTGAAAAGAGATGTACATACAACGTGGCTCGAAAAAAGGTGCAGCAGGCTGCCCTGAGAAACTGCTAATTGCCAGGTGTGTCCGCAAGAACGTAACCACCTATCAGCGCGCCCTGACGATGGCCTGGATGTGACTACCGGAAAGCTTTTGATTCGACTTCTCTTAGACTTGTCATCTGTCTGTTAGATATAGGAAGCTTGAATGTTCATCCACAAAAAGTGAGATGCATACCAGTGGCGGCGTAGCATGGTTTGGCACCCGGGGCCACCCACCGGGATTCGCTTCTATAATGTATCACTAAATGTTATACAGCTGAAAATGTTCGTGGAATATTTATCCACCTTACCGTTCGGAAATGGAGAAAAATCCCCAAATAATCATTTTTATTGGCGCTCTGATTTACTGAGGTGGTCCTCAGACCACGGTTTGTCATCCGCCCACCCCCTCCCCCTCCCTCGAATCACCCACGCAGTACACGTAAATTCCATACAGCTGGAAAGATTCGGTGAATATTTTATCTCCTTATCCTTGGGGGAATGAACAATTTCTGAGAATATTCAAAGTTATTGCCTCTTTGATTCCTTGAGGTGGTCCTCAGGCTATGGATAGCCCCAAATATATGCAAAAATATATATTCATCAACAAATAAATGTTCTGAACTAAATATTTTATTTATATTTTTCTCGCTATGAACAGTCAATCCTCAGCTGAGAGAATCGATCAAAAAATCGTAGGGAAAAATATTACCTTCGTTCTGAAATGTATAGAAATTATGCTTAGTTCTGAAAGCTATAAAATTAAGTTTCACTGAATGCGTGGGTACAGGGGGCGTTAGCGTGACAATATATAGCCTGAAGAACACATCAAAATATCGGAGGAGCAATAAATTAAATTTTTCCCAGAAATTGTACTTTTACATACGGATAAGACGGGAAAATATTCATCAAATCTTTCCAGCTCATCGAATTCAGATTTATTACGTGGGTGGATTTAGGGGGAGGGGGGCGGAGGTATTAGAATAAGAATCAATGGCCTGAGAACTACCTTAAAAACCAGTGTAACAATAACTTTAATATTTCCGAAATAGTGTCATTTTTCTGAAGGATATGAAGAGGAAATAATTACCGAATCTTTCCAGCTCTGGAGAATTCAGTTTGACTGCATGTGTGAGTTGAGGAGGATGGCTCTTAGAATGAGAATCCATAGCCTAAGGACCATCTCGAAAAAACGAAGGAGCAATAAAATCTACTTAAGAACGGAAAATATTTACTGAATTTTTCCCGTCATAGAGAATTCAGTTTTATTGCGTGGGTGGATTCAGGGAGTTGCTAAAATGACAATCCATAGCCTAAGAACCACCTTAAAAAGTCTGAGGCACAATAGCTTTGATTTTTCCGACAAATTGTCATGTTTCCGAAGGATAAAAAGAAAAAATAATCACCTAATCTCTCCTGCTTTAGAAAATTTAGTTTTACTGTGTGGGTTGGTTCAGGGAGATGCTAAAGAGCCAATCCAGAGCCTGAGAACCACTTCAAGTAATCAGAGAAGCAATAACTTTGATTTTTCCGAAAAATTGTCATTTTTCCTAAGGATGTATACCATTAAGCCATTTCCCTTTATTCGGGGTGGGCGTGACACTACCCGATTCGGGTAGCGTTTCTAGGTGGATAGTTTCTTGTAGTAAATAACTACAAGTGTGGGCCCACCACACCCACGACACGCCAACAGCACGTAGTTGGTAGTATTCCCGGACAGTCACCCATCCAAGTACTAACCGCGCCCAACACTGCTTAACTTCAGTGATCAAACGATAACTGGTTTTTTCAGCGTGGTATGGCCGTTGGCATAAGGATAAGAAGGGAAAGTTATTACCTAATCTTTCCAGCTCTAGAGAATTTAGTTTTACTGTCTTGATTGATTCAGGAGGGTGTTAGAATGACATTCCATGGCCTGAGTACAACCTCAACAAATCAGTGGTGCAATAACTTTGATTTTTCCGAAATAGTTTCATTCTTCCAAAGTATAAAAATGGAAAATCTTCACTGAATCTTCGCAGCCCTAAAGAATTTAGTTTTACTGCATGGGTGCGTTCAAGGGATTCTAAAGTGACAATTTATGGCCTGAGAACCACCTCGAAAAATCAGAGAAGCAATAACTTTCATTTTTCCTGGAAATTGTGATTTTTTGACTGCATATGAATTGAAAATGTTTACCGTATCTTTCCCAATATGTAGAATTTAGTTCCACTGCTTGGATGAGTTGAGAAGGCAGGGGGTAGGGGGGTGTTATAATAACAATCCATAGCCTCAGGGCCACTTGAAAAATCAGAGAAGCAATAACTTTGATTTTTCCGCAAAATTCTCATTTTTTGGAAGGATATGAAAGTAAGATATAAGGCAATACAAGGCAAGGGATAGCACGGATAGCCTTGATTGAGTTCAACGGCTGTTTTTAGTTCATTGACTATGTAAAGAACATGTACCTATGAGATTATTAAGGGCCTGAGCTTCAAAATGAAGAAACATTGGTTGTTATCTCTAAAGCTGAAAAGAAAATAATTTGCTCATTTGTCTTATTTTCCTCGAAATCTAAGCTAAATTTGAATAGAATTTCATAGCTGAAAATTGTTTTCCTTCCTGAAATCTATGAAAATGTACCCCGAACAAATATTCTTGTTTATTTTCACCAACATTTTCAAAAGAAATATCAAAAATCTATTGAAGCTAAACTTATTTGATATCTCTTTTTTTGGAATTTTTTTAAATACAGAAAATATACATCTCGTAAGGGTACAATTTCATTTCAGGAAGAGGAACAATTTAGAAATATGAATTGCTATTCATATTTCGCATAGTTTTCGAGAAAAATGAGATTTTGAACCTTGATAAATAATCTAATGGAACATGTCCTTTACACATTCAATGAACTAAAAACAGACGTTCTGGAAATAATGTGTTGAAGTTCTTCAACCTCTATGCTATTTCAGTAGATTTTTATTGATTTTGTCTATCTTTTTGGAAAAATATCTCCAATTCTACAAGATGAACATCTGGTAAGGGTATAATTTTATAGATTTTAGGGAGGGAAACAATTTTGAACTCTGAACTGCAAAAGAGAAATTGGATATTCACGTACTTTTGGGTTGAACATAATCGAGGCTAGACGTGATAGTAATTCTAGCACCCGAAAAAAATATGAGGATTTTTGACCACTTCAAAGAATCGGAGAGGCAACCAGTTCGATTATTTTCGAAAATGATCCGGTTTCCCTAAGAACAAAATGGATGAATATTCTCCCAATTGTTTCACCTTTATGAAAGCGAGTCTCCCTGCGCGGGGTTTCAAGGGGATATTCAAGAGGATGTGAGAACAACAACAGTTATCCGAAAGACCCGTTTAAAAAATCATAAGGGCATCAACTTCTAGTATTTTTCACAATTTTTCAAGTTCCCATTTATAAGATTGACAAATATTCATGGAGTTTTCTCCAGGTGAATTCGGACAGGTTTTAATTCTGGAGTGTTTCTAGGGTGATGCTATGATATCAACCCTCAGTCAGGAAACTCCCTAGAAAAGTCAGGGAGGTATCTGTAAAATTTTACTACGGAATTTTTTAAATCTTTATTCTACATTCAATGTATTTTTCCTTCTTTTAGTGTTTTTGTAGAAATACATTTTTTAATAAGACATTTGTTATGGCTTCAATAATTTATTATAGCATTACTTAAATTATCACTCACATTTCTGTTGGAGCAATTGATCTATTTTGAATATTACGACAGAAGTCCATTTAACTCGATTTTAGAGATCAATACTGAGACCAGGCGGCGCTGTTGACATAGTTTCTGCTTACTTTTTTCGACTGCTTTGGAGATCCAGTATTTAAGAAATCTAATATTGCAAGTGTTGACGATCCGCAGGGACTTTCCGCCTTAAATATGGATTTGAGCTCTCAAGAGGGAAAAAATTGCCCACCCCCTGATAATCATTCGTTGCGCTAGTATTTGGAATTGATTTTTTCAGGTGAGTTTTCTGTATTACATTATCCGCCTACATGAAACTGAAGACGTCATAACTTCAGAACTATTTATGTTCAAACATTGTTTTTTTTCAAATTGTTCAGGTATTTATGAACCTTTTTTTTGGTTTTTGAAAGTCTTATGTAGAATGTACCAAAAAAGTAGAATTTCAAGAAACTAATGTCTTTCACACATTTTTCAAAATCTAAAAAGGAGGGGACAGTCAATCAATATTAATGACATGGGAAATTTTTCTATACGAAAAATTAAAAGATGATAGATTTAATGCTTTCAACATGATTCATTATAATAAATTTAAAATTTAAAGCTTTTTCGGGAGTCAGTCGTGTGCGAAACTATGAATCGTGCTGATGTTTCGTGAACATTGCAGTTCACTTCTTCAGGGCTGACCTGGACGTGGAGTTTCAGGTTATGTTGTTCTCGTAAGTGTATTCTCTACGATGCCTGTGATTGTTCAGAGCCCCCATAGTGGGGGCTGGTCGAACTTGATTGGCCAATCAAGTCTTTTTTAAAAAACCCGGGTGGACGGAAAGCCAAAGCGGATTGGTATTATATTCAGTGTTCCTATCAATGTTGTTAGGGTGTTTTAAGATTTCGATTGCTTCTTTATGTTTTCTTGAGAATGATGCTCAGCTAGTGCTGATTGCGTGAAATGTTTTAGCCTGATTTTACTCTCATGTTCCTTTACACGTTGGCTCAACGCCCTCCCGGTTTCTCCAATATAGACTTTGCCACAAGAACAAGGGATTTTATATATTCTCGAATCGCTAAAAGGGCGCCTTCTTATCTTCAGGGTTGTTCGGAAGTTGTCCTATTTTCGCAGGTGGTTTGAATATGGTTTTTATGTTGTGTTGGTTAAGTATTCTTCCTATTTGTTCTGTAATACCTTAAATGTAGGGTAGGATGGTGGTCGTTTTGCTCTCTCTTTCTTTAGTAGGTTGTGTTGACTTGTTTTTTTGAGTATATTTTCTTATTGCTTTATCAGTTTCTTTGTTTGTGTAATCGTTTTGTATTAGGATTTGTTTAACGTTTTTTATTTCCTTTTGTAACTTAACTTCATCTCTAATGGAGACAGCTCTGTATACAAGGGAGTTGATGACCGATTGCTTTTGAGATGGCTGTTGGTGGGAGGAGAGATCTAGGTATTTTTTAGTATGGGTAGGTTTTCTGTGACCTTCATGTGCTAATGTGTTATCAGATCTTTTGTAAACTAGTACGTCCAAGAAAGGTCATTTTTCGTCTTGTTCAATTTCCATGGTCAACTGAATGTTAGGGTGTTATTGCTTGATGGAATCAAAGAACTTGTGTAGTTCATCTAGTCCATGTCTCCAGATGACAAAAGTGTCGTCAACGTAATGGCACCAAAATTCTGGTTTGAGCTTAGATTTGTTAAAGATTTTAGTTTCTAGATTTTCCATTAATATTATATATATATATATATATATTACACGATCGAAAGCATAAGGTCACTCATTTATTTTACATGGACGATCCTAAGATCTCTGCTAGAAATAAAGAAGAACTACATGACGCTCTAAAAATTGTCAAAGGGTACACTCAAGAGATTGGAATGGAGTTCGGGTTAGAGAAATGCGCCACGGTTAATTTGAAGAAAGGAAAACTTAATGGCATCCCTTAAGACCCTGACCTCGTCGACTGAAACGCTATACGACACCTTAGCGCTGGAGAAACCTATACATACCTGGGCCTTGAATAAAATACCAGGGGTGAACAAAATGCATCGAATCTTATCCACCTTGAATACTCACTTCTGTAGGCCCGGATTAAGAAAGCACAGGAGAAAAACTTCCGCGGAGAGCTCCTCGACAAGGGGATGCAAGGCATCTTCCACAGAAATGTTGGGGATCAGTCGATGTCGTATGAGCTAATGTATGCTTTCCTTAAATCATGCGGATTGAAGTTGGGCACGGAGGGTTTCATTTTGGCATGTCAAGACGGCGCCATTTCCAGTCTAGCATACCGTTGCCACATTTTGAGCCAAGATATTCCCGATGATAGCTGCAGAGCGTGTCATGCACACCCCGAGCATCTAGGACACATATTATCTAGTTATCCAACTCATGCGGAACGACTTACATCCAAAGGCACAATGCGGCACTAAGAGTGCTCTATCACCATCTCTGTCACTCTCACGGAATTGGCCCAAATACCGCTCCGCTAAACGCTCCTAGGGAAATGAGTCAATTGTCGAAAATGAGAAGTGCCGTATATACTGGAACTTCAAGTTCTCGACAATTGCTTCTGTTTCACACTCGAGGCCTGACGTAGTTCTCCTTGACTTCGAGAAACGAACCATTGTCGTTATCGAATTTTCAGCACCAGGTGACAAAAACGTCACAGCCAAGGAGAAAGAAAAGGAAGAGAGGTATATAGATCTTATGAGGGAGTCACTACGGTTATGCCCCGAATATTCTGTTACGCTAATCGTCTTAATCATGAGCGCTCTTGGAGGTGCCAAAGATTCACTGGTTAATAGCCTGAAAAGCATCCCTGTGTGTCAACAAAATGCTGAGACACTTGCGGGGAAAATGCAGAAGGCGGTCGTCCTTGGGTCGCTCCGTGTCCTCTGGGTGCACGAGACTTTTGCCGGATCATCGTATTGAATTCATCGCAGACTTTTACCACCTATCTCACGGTCGTGAGACGTGGTTACAGCTGAAATTTTACCGCGATTTCGCTGGGAGGGGGTGCAATTTTTCAGATTAGCACCCGCTCCCGGCGAAATCTTACGGTTGTCCTTATGACAAACTTTTAACTATATTACACGAGAGATTAGAGATCCCATTGCTGCTCCTGAGGTTTGTTTGTAGACTTGGTTATTGAAAGAAAAGTAGGTATTAGTGAGACAGTGCTCTATTAGAGGTTTGAAATTGGAGGAGAAGTATGCAAAGGATTTAATAATATCGATTTTTTTAGAGATTGGTACTTTCGTAAAGAGAGATACTACGTCGAAACTCACTAGGATGTCTTGGTTTCGAATGTAAATCTCTTGTAGCTCCCGTCACCGAGCCTAGCGATCCTCTATCCCCACCTCTAGCGAACTGACAGCTATCACGGATACTAACCGTTTAAACGAGCGCACGACGCGAAGAACGGGCAGGCCAGCTGGGTACGGCGAACCATGCATTTCGGGGAGCTTGTGCCCAAGGAAGACTCTCGCGCTCTCCCTATCAATAGGCGCACCTATAGTAGTGGGAGTACCGGCAAGAATCGCAAGGAATAGGAGCACCTACACTTGCCATTCTTAAGTTAGTCTCGTAGATGAGAATTGCCAATCGACAGGAGCACTTGTGATTATCAATTCTGAAAGCCGTAGAAATATCAATCAACGGGCACACCTGTGGTTGCCATTTCACGCATTACCGACGTTACCGACATTATGGACCTTGCAAATGCGTATACGATTTCTGTAGCGAACAGGCGCACTTGTCTTTAAAAAAATTCAAACATAAAGGTTAACTTACAGGAACACCAGTAGTTACCATTTATCACCAATTCCGAATTTACCGACATTTAGTAAAATTCCGTTTGGAAGTACTAGAAAAGGGAGGAATAAATTCGCACCCAACAGGTGCACCTGTGGATGCCAATTTGGCCGATATAGATGCTAATCTATGGGTGCACCTATGATTATCATTTTGTCATAGACTTACCGCGACATTACCGACATACCGACCGTACCGTATCATTCCCTACCTCAACCTCTCTTTCCGCAATTACCGAAACGACCGTAGAGGGAAAGATTTAGGGCGCACATAATTGTAAGACCGATGACTGTCGAGTAATCACTCGTAACTCTCAAAAGTTCTTTATCTGTAATTTCAGGAACTGGAATAAATATAAGAGGGAAACCGATCCGTTTCTGTCTCCGTTTGGTTATTCATCACGCTCAATCTGATAGGACCACATTCGTTACATTCACACATAAGGCTGTTACCGCGTTACACTCGACATCTACATTCATAACTGTAATTTACGCACATGCACATGCACACACACAAACGCGCGTGCGCTTTCACTCGCTCACACATATTAATCACACAAAGTCACTAGGTTATAAGTTAGATTTGTATCATTTGGTAGGAAATAGATACTTTTGATACTTTTTGTTCAGTGAAAGATCTGTCTTTAATTGTCTATAAATACCTAACCCAGGCTAGGATAAAGCGTCCGCAGAGGCAATTAGTGGGGAAGGGTAAAACAGATCACCACAAGGTATTAAATTAGATATTGTTTCGCTGTCAAGTTGTGATTCTTTTGGAAGGGTTTTTGTTTGGCTGATTAATGTTTTTGTGGGTTCTTTTCTAAGTTTTTGATATGTATCGTTAGTTAAAAGGTCCATGCTTTTGTTATTATAGTCTTCTCATTCAGTATTACTATTGTGTTGCCATTGTCTGCGGCTACTGCGAAATCATGTCCTATAGATAAGGTTGGAATCATTTAATCGCTGCGAGAATGGTTAGATATGTTTTTTACTGTCTCTTGGAAAGAAGAATACAACATAACAAATTTGCCCTGCACACTACTATCCCAACGGATTAGAGATTTTTGCACTCTGAAACAAAAAATTAAAATTTGACAAATTACTTCCAGTAAGGCATGCACCATTAACTAACACAGTAAAAAACATCTCTAACCATCCTCACAGCAATGAAATGATTTTAGCCTTATCTAAAGGACATAATTTTGCAGTAGCTCCCTCCAACATCCCGAAAGAAGGAACCATCAGTAATTTGGAATCCACAATATATACCCCTCCACCCGAAAAAGCGAACGACATACGGCGTAGAACGGCTAACATATTACCCCAAGCCCTTCTCCCTTTTAAAAAATAACAAAACAAGAAAAAAACAGCAATTGAAGAACTCATTCAGAATAAAGACATCATAATATTATTTGCAGACAAAGGCAACGCAAAAGCAATAATTAATTCGGAAGACTATAACAACAAAATTATGGACCTTCAAACTAACGATACAGATAAAAAACTGAAGAAATTCCTCACAAAAACAATATTCAGCAAAACAAAAACCCTTCTAAAGGACTCCAAACTTGACAGCGAGACAATATCTAAATTCAAACCTACTAATCCCATCTCTTCAAACTTTTGAGGACTCCCAAAAATCCACAAAAACCACATTCCGCTCAGACCGATCGTCAGCGCAATAAACTCAGCAACTTACAACCTAGCACGCTTTCTCGCCAAAAAACTGAACGTCCTAGTGTGTTTCGACGTAGTATCTCTCTTTACGAAAGTACCAATCTCTAAAACAATCGATATTATTAAATCCTTTGCGAACTTCCCCTCCAATCTCACAGCTTTGATAGAACACTGTCTCACTAATACCTAATTTTCTTTCAATAACCAATTCTACTAACAAACCTCAGGAGCAGCAACGGGATCTTTAATCTCACCTGTAATAGTCCACATCTTTATGGAAAATCTAGAAACTAAAATCTTCAACAAATCAAAGCTTAAACCGGAATTTTGGTGCCCTTACGTTGAGGACGCTCTTCTCATCTGAAGACATGTGCTAGATGAACTACACAAGTTCTTCGATTTCATCAATCAATTACACCCTAATATTCAGTTCACCATTGAAATTAAACAAAACGGAAAATTACCTTTCTTGGACGTTCTAGTTTACAAAAGATCTGATAATGCATTAAGACACGAAGTTTACAGAAACCCATCCATACAAACAGATACCTACATTTCGCCCCCCATCAACACCCATCTCAAAAGCAATTGATCATCAACTCACTTGTATACAGATCTGTCTCCTTAACAGATAAAGATAACTTACGAAAGGAATTGCAAAAGGTTGAACAAATCCTTATACAAAACGATTACGCAAACAAACAAATTGATAAAGTAATGAGAAAATATACTCAAAAAACAAGTCAACGCAACCTACTAAAGAAGGAGACAGCATACGACCACCATCCTATCCTGCATTGAATGTATCACAGAACAAATAGGAAGACTTCTCAACAAACGCAACATCAAAACCATATTTGAACCACCTGCGAAAATACGACAACTTCTAAACAACCATAAAGATAAAAAGGCACCTCTTATTGATTCGGGAATATATGAAATCCCTTGTTCTTGTGGCAAAGTCTATATTGGAGAAACCGGGAGGGCGGTGAGCCAACGTGAAAAGGACCATGAGAGCAAAGTCAGTCTAAAACATTTCACGCAATCAGCACTAGCTGAGCATTATATCGAAACAGGACATAGCATTTCATTTAACAAATAAGCCGCCATCGCAAAAACGAACAATATTTTCCAAGAAAACAAAGATAAGCAATCGAAATCTTAAAACACCCTAATAACATCAATAGGGACAACGGATCTAATACAAGTCCGACTAGGCCTTTCGTTCTCCCGGGTTCAAAAAAAAGACTTGATTGGCCAATCAAGTTCGACCAGTCCCCACCATGGGGCGCTCTGACCAATCACACGCATCGTAGAGAATAGATATAAGAACAACATAACCTGAAACTTCAGTTTCAGGTCATCCCTGAATACTTTACCATATGAATTATAAATATACTACGTTGCGAAATAGGTGAGAAAAATTAGCATTATTAATCGGAAGGTGCAATGAGAGGAAAAACATTTGAATGTAGTGTTTCGCGAAAATTCTCATTTGAAATAGAAACTTCAGTGCCGTATGACGTCATATGTGCCGAGGTTCATAAGGATGATAAAATTCCTAAATCTTATCCATTCTGCTGCCCGGAAAACCCGTGTTCGATCTCCGTCAGCACTGATTTCTTCTAACACGATTTTGTCTCTTTCAGCTTAGGAATACAATATTCATAATATATATAGTTCGAAGTTTGTCATAAGGACAACGGCAGGATTTCGCAAGGAGCGGGTACTAATCGGAAAAATTGCACCCCCTCCCAGCGAAACCAGTGAAACTTTGGCACCTCCAAGAGCGTTGATGATTAAGACGATTAGCTTAACAGAATATTCGGGGCATAACCGTCGCAACTCCTTTGTAAGACCTTTATACCTCTTTTTCTTTTCTTTCTCCTTGGCTGGGACGTTTTTGACAGCCACTGCTGGAAATTTGATAACGAACATGGTTCGTTTCTCGAAGTCAAGGAGAACTATGTCCGGCCTCGAGTGCGCATCAGAAACAATTGTCGAGAAATGGAAGTTCAAGTATATACGACACTTCTCATTTTCGACAATTGACTCTATTTTCCTAGGAGCGTTTAGAGGATGCGGTATTTAGGCCAATTCCGTAAGAGTGACATAGGTGGTGATAAAGCACTCTTAGTGCCGCATTGTGCCTTTGGATGTAGGTCGTTCCCGGATGAGTTGGATAACTAGATAGTATGTGTCCTAGATGCTCGGGGTGTGTATGACACGCTCTGCAGCTTCCATCGGTAATATCTTGGCTCAAAATGTGGTGACGGTATGCTAGAGTGGAAATGACGCCATCTTGACATGCCAAAATGAAACCCTCCGTGCCCAACTTCAATCCGCATGATTTAAGGAAAGCATACATTAGCTCATTCGACATCGACTGATCGCCCACATTTCTGTGGAAGATGCCGTGCATCCCCTTGTCGAGGAGCTCTTCGCGGAGGTTTTTCTCCTGTGCTTTCTTAATTCGCGCCTTCAGTAGTGAGTATTCAAGGTGGATAAGATTCGATGCATTTTGCTCACCCCTGGTGTTTAAGTCAAAGCCGAGTCTCATAGCAGCCTCCTCCGCTGCTTTGTACAGAAACGCCCCTCTGCCAGATTCTTCATGTTTCCTGACCATTCTAAGAAGAGTGTCTTGTCCATTTGCAACTATATTTGCTATACCCAGAATAACCCTGTCGTGAAGACATTCAAGATTCAGTATTCCACGACCACCTAGGCGGCGTGAGATGTTAAGTCGCGGAACAGCAGACTTAAGGTGCATGCTTTTGTTCGGAGAGTATCCTTTGTAGATGTCACGTCCTGAATGCGGCTCTGTGTCACGCCCAGGTATGTATAGATCTCTCCAGCGATAAGGTGTCGTATAGCGCTTCTGTCGACGAGCTCAGGGTCTTCGGGGGTGTCATTAAGTTTTCCTTTCTTCAAATTAACCGTGGTGCATTTCTCTGACGCGAAATCCATTCCAATGTCATGAGTGTACCCTTTGACAATTTTTGGAGCATGATGTAGTTTCTCTTCATTTCTAGCATAGATCTTGAGATCGTCCAGGTAAAATACATGAGTGACCTTATGCTTTCGATTTCCAGGTTTGCCACAGAGGTACCCTTCGGAATGACAAAGTGCGAGAGACAGTGGCAATAATGTGAGGCAAAAGAGAACAGGGCTCATTGTGTCACCCTGAAACTCAACTCTCTGAAAGGTGACACTGTTAGTGATCACACGATGTTTTCCAGATGAGATAGTAAATCTGGTTTTCCAATGCGGCATTAATCACTTCCACCAACCACTCTGGAATAGGCTCTTGCGACTTTAGATATAAGGTGAAAATTCGGCCCACATGCTGGTTGGTTGAAGGAAACTTCTTCCACCAGAAGGTCTTGTTACCATCTGGACCGGAGCGAAATAGTTCTTCATGCCTCTTAATACGTTTTTCACCTGCTCGGTAGTGATAGGTGGGCATTCCTCCTCAGATGCTATGAGGGCGAAAGATAGTACTCGTATTCTGTCAACAATATGATACCTGATGGTCAGTAGCTTTGACTTGTTTATTGTGTGAATGAATGCGCGTAATTTCTTGCCCAAACTATCTCTCTGCTGCGTGTACGCATTCGTCTTTTGGTCTTATGATCAACCGTTGGTTTTGTTTTGAGGCTTGTATCTGCCAAAGTTCTTGCTGCATTGTACACACCACAATTGATAGTCTGGATGTCGGATTCTTCGGAAAAATCTTTACGAAGCTGATCATCCAGTTCAGTCAGATCTTTGGGCATGGGAGAAACCTGAATGTTGATGTTTCTCCTGGTCCTGAAGCATCGTTCTTCCTCTATTTGATGCCTGTTCGCGGTTGGTCTCAGTGTCGCCTCTCTTTCTCTACACCCGGCTTGTTCTGGATGCGGTTGAGTAGGTACTCCGCTTATATAACCTTTTTTCCGGAGGTTCTCGGCATGGTTTCGCAGACGTTGTTGCGAAAAGTCTGAGAGCTCTGGGTGTTTCTCGCACCACAGAGCATGCAGTCGTGCCATGTAACCTTCTCGTTCAGGGACAATACTGGCATCGTAGCACTCCAGCAGGCCGTCATTGAGTTGATCCGTCCACTTAAAAGTAACAAGATTCCGCCAGTCAATCGCATTGACTGGCTTCGATTCTTTTGAAGCGCACTTACTACAACTATGTTTGGTGTTGTCATTGTTGTTTCCAAGAGCACCTAGGGAAAGGGTTCGTCCATCCTTGTAGAGCCCCGCGTGCAAGGATAAGGCTGATAGTCTGAAAGGTCGCCCGGTATCTCAGGTCACCGTTTGAGACATTTCATCCAGGTGTCATTCAGCTTTCGTCACGGTTCTAACGCCTTCGCTTAGGGGTTATTCCTTCGGGATCATCCCTGCACAATTTTCCGCGACTGCTTGTACATTATTGTAACCATATTTAGCAGAAATCGTTGGTACAAGGACCCTCTACCCGCAACCCGAGTACGCGTTCGGTATCTTTGTCATAGGCCCTTCGGTTTGATTCCCAAGGAACCAAAACCGAAACCAATATTAAATATATATATTTATATATATATATTATTTTTTTCAAATTATTCAGAAAAAAGATCTTCTCCTTTTGTTCGCTAGGATTTGGACGCCAGGTTAACTGTCGTAAAAAGTTTTCGGTATTTCAAGGTCTAAATAAATAAAACGACGAAATTAATAAAAGTATATATTTGGCACCGTTTTGGACCACATGCGGTCCCTTTTCAAGCCTGAGTCTAAAGTAAATTTTATTTCTCCATATAATTATTTCTTTTAATTTAACAAAAATGTGAAAAATATTACATTAATTGTTCTTCACATGGGAATGACTTAACTCTAAAATTATTTAGAGTTAAGTCATTCCCATTCGTAATCATTAGATTACGTACACAATTTTTGTCATTTTAATGTTATCTTACGCTGACATTAATATACAAATCGGCTTGAACAACTTCATTATGTATCTAACAACATACAGGATTAATAACATTATTTATGATTTGATAAATTTTCCCAAACAATATCATGGTTTTCTTACTAATAGCGAAGGAATTTTTACGTCACTCTTTTTGATCAATCTCAACTGGTGTTTCTCAGGCTTGAAAAGGGACCGCATGAGGTCAGAAACGTTGCCAAGTATATATTTTTATTAATTTCGTCGTTTTATTTATTTGGACCTTGAAATACCGAAAACATTTTACGACACTAACCAAAGTTCGAAACTGAAGAAAGAATGCGCCAGGTCAACTGATTGCCGGTCAGGTGCTCTACCACTAAGCTACTAGAGAGATCGGAAGAAGATTCATTCTTCTGAAACAAGCTTTCTTCAGCAGGGTGTTATGTTTCAATACAAGTCAATTTTACTAGGAATCTGTATTATCATCGGAGATGGTAACGGTCAATCAGAAGAAAAATCTTTTTACACACTGAAAATGGAAATCTACGATACCGATCAAAGTTATCTCCTTTAATACAGAAAATGTTGAACGTCTTTTCAGAAGG
>CAKNXH010057857.1:72009-125400 GCA_932178445.1 Andricus quercusramuli
TTTCGATTTCGATTCCTTTGGAATAGAACTGAAGGGCCTATGACAAAGCCACCGAACGCGTCCTCGGGTTGCGGATAGAGGGTCTCTGTACCAACGGCTTCTGCTAAATATGGTTACAATAATTAATAAGCAGTCACGGACAATTGTTCAGAAATGGTCCCGAAGAATTAACCCCTAAGCGGAGGCGTAAAAACCGTGCTGAAAGCTGAATGCACCTGGGTGAGGTGTCTTAAACGGTGACACTGGTATACTGGATGACCTCTCACAGTATCAGCCTTATCCTTGCACGCGGGGCTCTACAAGGATGGACGAACCCTTTCCTGCTGAGAATAATGTAAATAGAAACACAACGACGAACCGGCAAAACGCCCACATTGAGTGGACGGATCAACTCAAGGATGACGTGCTAGACTGCTACGATGCCAGCATCAGCCCTGTTCGCGAAGGCTTTATGGCGCGTATGCACACTCTGTAAAACCAGAAACACCTGGAGCTTAAGCAAGTTTCGCATCAGTCTTCGAGAAATCAAGCCGACTACCTCCGGTAGTCGGCTACCTCCGGTAGCTTCCCCAACCGCTGCTTGATCAAGCTGCTGAGAAAGATGAGGAAGCTACATTAAGATCAACCGCAGAAAACAGCCACCTTCTGAGAGATGATCGAGAGTTGAAAGAAGATACTGACAATATCATTCGCTTCAAGGACTTTTGCGACAACTTCATAAAATCTGAGCACGAATGTCCATCAATCACTGCCAAAGAGGTGAAAAAACTTGGCTTGAAAAAAGGTGTAGCAGGCTGTCGAGAGAACCTGCTAATTGATAGGTGTGTCTGTGAAGACGCGACAACCCTTCAGCGCGTCCAGTCAATGGCCTGGATTGACTACCGGAAAGCGTTCGATTCAACCTCTCATAGACTTATCATCTGTCTGTTAGAAAGCTTGAAGGTACATCCACACGTAGTGAAGTGCATAGAGAGATTGATGCCTCGTAGGAACACTAGATTTACTATCTCATCTAGAAATTATCGTGTGACAACGAACAACGTCACCTTCCAGAGGAGCGTCTTCCAAGGTGATACCATGAGCCCTTCGCTTTTTTGCATCACACTTCTACCTCTATCTCTTGCACTAGGAAATTTTTCTGGATACCTCTGTGGCGGCACTAATCAGCGTGAGCGTAAGGTCTCTCATGTATTTTATATGGATGACCTGAAGATTTATGCCTCTGGTAAAAGCAAACTTCAAACTGCTATAAATATCGTCAAGAACTACACAGGAGACATTGGGATGGAGTATGGACTTTGGTTTGGGCAAGTGTGCCAAAATTAATCCGAAAAAAGGAAAGATTACTGGCGTTCCCAAGGACCCTGAGCTTGTGGATATAAGTTTTATTAGACATCTTAATACTGGAGAGACCTATACATACCTGGGCTTGCCTCAAAGCCGCATTCAGGACGTAACATCAGTAGAGGAATCTCTCCGAAGCAGATACAAGCATCTTCTTCAACATTTTTGTTCTATCAATCTGTCCTCCTCGGACAAGGTATCTGCGACTAACATGCTTGCCGTCCCAGTTCTACTCTACTCGTTTGGGGTGATTCAATGGACGAACAACGAGCTTAAGGCCCTTGATGTCACCACACGTAAAATCATGCATATGCATAAAAGCTTGCATATCAATTCGTCAGTTCCGCGATTGTACATGTCACGCCGTCAGGGCGGACGCGGACTTCTGAATGTCCAGTGTCTTCATAACGAATTTTTCTAAATACAGCTTACATCGTTGCGAATCGCAGAGATCCTCTCCTAAAGATGGTCAGGAATCACGAGACGATTGGCGATGGAGCGTTCCTTTACAAAATCGCGGAGCAAGCAGCCGAGACCCTTGGCCTGAATTTTAACATCAGAAGTGAGGAAAGTGCATTACTCCATATAGATGCTTCACTTCTAAAAGCCGAAGTGAAGAAAGCAGAGGTTAGAAAATTACACCAACAGCCACTCGACAAGACAATAATGGAAACTTCCACAGAAATGTAGAAAAATATTCCTTGTCGAAGGAGCAAACTTTTCCTTTCCTCGAATCATCAGGGCTTAATTCAGGTACAGGGGATTTCATTTTCGCATGCCAGGACGGTGTCATTTGCACCTTAGCATACCGTGACCGCAATTTAAGTCAAGAAGTTCTCAGTGATAGGTGCAAAGCGTGTCATGCACACATTGAGTAAATAGAACACATACTATCGGGGTGTTCGACCCACCCAGGAACGATGTACATCTATAGACATAATGCGGCCCTAAGAGTGCTTTATTACCAGCTTTGTCGCTCTTACGGTGTTGTTCGCGACCATGCCCTGCCGAACGCTCCAAGGGAGATAGAGTCAATTGTGCGAAATGAGAAGTGCCAAATTTTCTGGTACTACGATTTTTGGGCAGCAGTCTCCGTTGCGCACTCGAGGGCTGACATTGTTCTCCAAGATTTCAAGCAACGAACTATATTCGTAATCGAATTGTCGGCTCTGTCCTAATACAACATCACTGCAAAGGAGAAAGAAAAAGAGGAGAAGTAACAAGACCTTAAAAGAGAGCTGCAGCGACTGTACCCAAGATATTTGGTGCAAGTAATTGTCCTTATGATAGGTGCTGTCGGAGGTGCGAAACTATCACTGGTTCGAAACCTTAAAGCGATAGACCAGTTGCTCTTAGTGGGCTCCTGCGTTGGTTGTTTAACTCTTTTTTTTAAATTATATATTTCCTTAAATCATCAGGGCTTATTTCAGGTACAGAGGGTTTCATTTTCGCATGTCAGGATGGTGTCATTTCCACCTTAGTATACCGTGACCGCACTTTATATCTAGAAGTTTCCAAAGATAGGTGCAGAGCGTTTCATGCACACGCTGAGTGCCTACAACATATACTATCTGGACGTCCCACTCACGCAGGAACGACGCGACGTATCTCTACAGACATAATGCAGCCCTAAGAGTGTTTGTTACCACCTTTGTCTCTCTTACGGCATTGGCCGCGATTCTGCCCTGCCGAACGCTCCCAGGGACATAGAGTCAATTGTCCAAAACGAGAAGTGCCAAATTTTTTGGAACTACGATTTTCGGACAGCTGTGCCCGTTGCACACTCGAGGACTGACATCGTTCTCCAAGACTCCGAGATGTATTAGTCATCGAATTCTCGGCTCCGGCCGACTACAGCATCACAACTAAAGACAAGGAAAAGGCGGAGAGGTATCAAGACCTTAAAAGGGAGCTGTAACGACTGTACCCAAAATATTCGCTTAAAGTAATTGTTGTCCTTGTGATCGGTGCTTCCGGAGGTTCCGAGTATAAATTACGTGAAGTTTTTTCTGAAATTTTTGTAGTCTATGATTTTTTAAGTACAGATATGTAGGTGTAAAAGAGATATCTTGAGAATAAAAATCTTAGCTAATAAAGAGGAGAAAACTATTTTCGTAACCCATTGAAAAAAAAAATTATTTGGCACTGGTAAAGGCATAAAAAGTATAATTGATTAAGACAGACAAATAATAAGAGCATAATTGTACCCCTAAACATTTTTTGTAAGGATGGTCCACATTCTGGGACGTTCCCCATACAATAGCAAATACATATAAATATAGTAGAGATCAGATGAAATATTTAAATGCTTTGCACCAAAAAAAATATTTTAGAACCTAATTTTCCCTTAAAAAGGGTTTTAATGGTTGCTTCCTCACTAAAATTTGTTAAAATGGATCATATACATAAATATCAGAAAAAGAAGAAATAACGTATGTTATATGAAATCATGTTTGACATTTTCTTATAATCAGAAAAAAAGTTGATCAATTTACATTCGTCTGATTAGAAAAAATGTTATATATAAATGGCTGGCAGGTAATCCTGAAATTGAAGTTAACTAAGTTTTTTCTAAATATTCTTAAAAATATTTAACAAATTAATCATAATAATTGCTGTTTCACACATTTTCATTTTCACTAATTACGCGCGCATATTATACAATATTGGAAACCGTTATATTACTAAATTACTTATCCTGCTGGAAGTAAAAGGATTCAAAAAGATTGAAATGTATGGATAGAAAAAGATAGAGGTATTCAATCCTTCTCAAATGCACACTTTGCATCCCACAAACGCTGTCTTCTTCATTCCACGCCCTATCCGTCGTGTCGAATTAGACCTGTCTCTTTGTATCCCTGACTCTATCCCTTGCAGTCACGACTGCCTATATGTTTCTATCCCTGACTCTATCCCTGGTTATCACAACTGCATATCTTCCTCTATCACTGACTCTATTTCTTGTGGTCACATGGGCCTATCTTTTTCTATCTACGTTGTTCACAAATGCCTATCTTTTGCTATCCCTGTTGTTCACAAGCGCCTATCTTTTTCTATCCCTGTAGTTCACAAATGCCTATCTTCTTCTATCCCTTGTTGTCAAATTACCTATCACTTTCTATCAATGAATAAAATATTTCTAGCTTCAAGCTCCCGCAAAATAGTACTAAGCCAACAAGAGTTTATATACCTACCAACAACATTCCCTAACTCATACGACTTACTAGTCGAACTCTGCAAACGCGTCTGCGACCATCCATTCATAGATGGAGCAAATGATTTCATTCGAGTGGATAATCGGAGGATTCATTTGAATGGAACGACTAGGATTCAGAAGGATAGGGTTATTTCATATTTCAGAAAGATAGAAAAGGATTCAATTAGATAGAAAGAGAGGAATTGAAAAAGATAGACGGAATTTGGGACTGCCGGATTGAAACGGTTCAGTATAAAATAATTATATTATATTTATAAAATACACGAGACCGCTATCATTACTGAAGAACGACTGGATCGCTAGTCGGCGCCGAGCATTAATAGGGAGACCACGTTTGGCGTCTGACTCATCTTCATTGCATGTGCTGTCTAGGAACTTTGTTCGCCAACTCGATGGGTCGCGATCGACAGATCCAGACAATGGATGTCTAGGAAGGACTGGACTATCGAGGAACTTTTTAATCTCAATTGCAATTTAATTGGAGCTGTGTTGGAGATAATTATCTTTCATTCTTCTTCAACCCACTGTAATGTGGAAGCTCAAGAATGCCAGCACAGCCGCTTTAAATTGATCCTGACTAAAGCGGCACCAATAAGCTTATAAGAATCAGATTGACTATTAATTCGTGATGTGGACAATGATTTTGAACAATCTCTCTTCAGATTTTCAACCCATTTTCATACGGGAGCTCATCTAATGAGATCAAGGAGCATTGTGCACAATTAAATCACGTTTTAATGGTCAATATTTTTTACAGAAAAAATGATAGAAATCTTAAGAATTAGTAAAATTTCCAGTATAGATCTATGAATTTTCCCAACTCAAGAAACGAAGCTCGTTGAGAGGTGGAGCAATTTTCTTTCAAAAATAAATGGGCACTCATTAAAAGGGCCTGGGGAAAATGTAATTCAGTTGAAATCTAAATGCTAGAAAAATAAGACAAAGTTCTGTAAAGGCAAATATTACACTAAAATTTGCACAAAATGGCGTCTTATCTGTAGACTCATCGATAAATTAAAGTCTCAATCCTTCTGAAATGGAGGAAAAATCTTTGAACAATCCGCTCGCATCGCGCGCGTAAAACGTGACTTACAATTGACCAAATTGACTCACGAAATCAGATAATTCAATGCGTAAGGGCAATTTGTTATGGAGAGAAACGGTCAAATCAATGGTGAATAATCTATAGAAAAAAGAGAGTGCGGATTGAAATCCGAAAGGCAATCCACGCAATTCAATTTTCGCTTCTGTGAGCTCATTATCCCTTGTTCAAAACATAAGATTCAAAAGTAATGATACAAAAATGAAAACGTTTCAATTAAGAGCAATTTTGGACACTGGATATGGGGACAATTATATTTCTAAATAGTTTCTGACAGAGAATTATTTCAAGTTTCATGGGCTAAGGATAGAAAAAAGTGAGAATTTCTTGGATAGAACACAGCAAATTGTCGAACAATCCACTTTTTCATTAAATAAATCCACGAGAGGAAGACTCGATACAATTTAATCTAGTAAATAAAAGCAGTAAAAATAAATAAGAGAGTTGTCCTTATAGATCCAGGCGTTGAGAACATTAGAATAATGCTCATATAGAAAAGAATAATGTTACAGGATGGATAGAAAAGGATAGAGGTGGATAAGCGGAGGATTCGTTTCAATAGAACGACTAGGATTCAAAAGGATACAGCTATCTTATATTTCAGAAAAGATAGAAAAGTATTCTATTGGATAGGAAAATATGGATTAAAAAAAATAGACGAAATTTTAGATTGCATAACGGGAAAGGAAAAGGATACGTGTATATAAGTGGTGGATGAACATGGATTGGAAGATTAGTATTCAAAAGAATAGAGGTGATTGTAGATTGAAAGAAAGATAGAAAAGGATCAAAAGGATAGACACAGGATAAAGATGGATACATTGTTTTTTTTATTTCAATCTTAGAGATAGAAAATGATTTAAACGGATAGAGACACTATCCATTTACTTCCAGCAGGGTACTCTGTCAACACAAATAAAATATTTGCTAAGTGCATGCTTCGTTTAAACTAGAAATGACCAACATTGGACGGTTCAAGTGTATGTTTTTTTTTTGGAAATAAGAAAAAATGATTTCATATAACATTAATTATTCTTCCTTCTTCCTATTTTTATAGATATTGCTATTTTATCAAATTTAAGTGATGGGGAAGCCATTAAAATCTTATCAATAGTATATTGTGCACCAAGGCAGCGAACTTGTCTTTATATGGCCGAGCGTGAGTTTTTGCAAACACGCGAAACTGTAAGAAGACTTCGCTGCCTTAGTACACACGATATTTTATGTAATAAGAGTATGGTTTCCTAGTTTTCTGATTATATTACGTCTCAGGTTTGAGGTTACTTTAAAGGGATATACTGCGCAGAACAGTGCACGTGGGTCGAAGTTACAAACGCAGATGCGCGCGCATTTCTCGCGAATGGTAAAGTACCCCACCACCAGCAATTACCTACATTGCTGCTCCAAACTTCACCCAGAAAGCGAGGAAAACATACTCGTGTTACAAAACAATTTTATTTCCTGGTGCCCAGGTTTTAAACTTTTATCTCATCTTTATTTTACATTTTTCCCCTATTGTATGGGAAAGGTTCCAGAATTTTGGCAATCTTTTAAAAAATGTTTAGGGGTAAAATTATGCTCTTCTATTTGTCTGTGCTAAAGAAATCATAATTTGTGCGACAAGTTGTGAGATAGAAATTCCCGTCCTGAAATTTTATTCCTGAAACCATTTTTTAAATAAAAATTTGAAATATACTTTCACATTGAGATTGATTTTGAATTTTTGATGCTTAAACTTAATTTTATTCTGTAATAGATTAAAGATGCAACTTATTTATCATATTAGAACTCTTGTTAATGCTTCAGGCTCTAAATTAATTCTATTCCTATTTTTCGTATTGTTCGAAAACAAAAGTTGGTTGTTGTTTTGTTAAGTTCTTCATTTTCATTCACGAAAAATACATTTCAATTCGTTTGCGATAAGTCTTATCATTTTTAGAATAATAATTAAGTTAGAGAAAAGTTGTTTCAGATCTGGTGTCCTGATTTAACAAGGTTGAATTCACTCAGACTTTGTCGTTTTCCCATTGCTCCTAAGGACGTAGCAGACGAGAGCTGTTATTCCATCGTAGGATAAACTTTCGCCAAATAGCATGTAAACTTTAACAGCGGAAAATTTTACATGCAACAAAATTAAACTGTCGCGATACAGCCGCCGAAAAATAATAATTTTGTGTGAACCACCTTAATATATATATATATATATATATATATATATATATATATATATATATATCGAATCTCTTTTAACGACGTCGAATTAAGTAATAAATTCACAAAAATAATTTATTTTGATAAAATTACGTTGGATAGTTGTGGGGGGGGGGGGGTCAAAACTTACGAATCCCAACAAAAGGATGGTCATATTTTCTTGTATACAAATTTTCTGGCCTTTTTGTATTATATTATATTTTATGCATATATTTTTTGATCAGCGCAAGAAAATTTTAGTTCTGGCAGGTTTTAGAAAACCTAGTTGAAATACAATCAATATATGTTATATGCCTAATGATACCGCCACAGAAGGAACAGGGTTAACATCAACACAAATGAGTTTGACTCAAAAGGTGAGTCCGGGGGTATTTATCGACCCCGTTACCATGCCAACTTTCGTGTACACAAGCCACGGTAGATTATATACAGGTAAAATCAAAGGAGAATGTGTACGTATATACAGGTAAATTTCTGAGCACACTTGTAAAGAAATCAATTTGATTGAAGCGGAAGAATATACCGCAATACTGTATCAAAGTTCTTAAAATTATGCAAATTACATATAAATCGAACTCCCTGTATGTGGTTTGTGGGCTCACAATAACTCCCCAAGGAGATTTCTAATCAGAATGTCCTTTGTTACAATTGAAAGAAATTCAAAATGGCAGGTCAAGTACATTATTTGGCCTTTTACCACTATTAATCTTTATAATTTCAGTCATGCAAAATGAAATTAATAGGTTTAAGAGAAACTCGGGCCAAATTAAATTCCAGTTGGGAGATTCTTAATTTTCAAGACTGGTGACGGCGTTTATCAAGAATTTATCGAAAAGCATTTTTCTTCTGATAATTTCTTAAAAAGTTAGTTCTATTATAGTGAATGTATCTAATAAGAGTTTATCTTTTACTTGCGCCTTGTAAAGAAGAAAGAATTTTTCTATCGAAAAATTGAAATTCACAATGTTTGCAAAAACGGCGGTATATGAAAAAAGTTAATAGAACAAAGATATTCCTTTCAAAAAGTTCTAAAAAAAAAGACCTTCGCCGCTTCTTCCCCCCCCCCTCCCTCTCTCTCTCTCTCTCTCTCTCTCAGTCGTGCATTATTATTGGAAAATTCGCGAAAATATGTATAAATGTAATTCTTTTGCTGTCATAAATCATCAAGGAGGATATAAAACAACAGGAAGAACAAAAATTAAGATCATTTCATGAGCTCTTTGTTTATCCTCATAGAGGATTGTTTTGTTTGTATTGTATTTGATATTTATCATGGGAACGGGGATTTCAGATTGTAAAAGGAGTCCGAAGGAATGGAAAAAGGAATTTTGGATTGTAAGGAGACTCTGAAGAAATGAAAAAGAGGATTTTCTTATTTTAAACGGATTCTGTGGGAATGGGAAATTCGATTTCGCTACTTTTTATTACATTCTCATTCTATTTATAATAATATAATAGGTATTTTTATGACATACTTCAGACCAAATAAAAGGAGATAAGTTGTTGAATCCTTTATTGCACACTGTCAGTAGCCAACGTTTCGAAAACAAAATGTTTTCCTCATCAGGACGAAAAATTTTTTGAAGTTCATCAACATCTTAAATTAAAATATCCGTATATTTCTATTCCTCTTCTTCATTGCTTGAAAGTCTTCATTTTCCAGTTAAATTTTGTTTATAATAATTGATGTCATTTAAATTCTGAGTATATTCTAAAATTCAAGCTTTCATAAATAATAGTTTCGTTAATTTAGTTAAGATTGAATCAGAGACATAACAATCGTTATGCTCCATTTTTTCGAGAAGAAATAGATCTCTTTCTTCTCGTTTTTTCTTTTTTCTCGTTTTTTTTTCTTCTCGCAAAAATGGAGCATAGCGATTGTTATGTCTCTGATTCAATTTTAACTAAATTAACGAAACTATTATTTATGAAAGCTTGAATTTTAGAATATACTCAGAATTTAAATGACATCAATTCTTATAAACAAAATTTAACTGGAAAATGAAGACTTTCAAGCAATGAAGAAGAGGAATAGAAATCTACCGATATTTTAATTTAAGATGTTGATGAACTTCAAAAAATGTTTCGTCCTGATGAGGAAAACATTTTGTTTTCGAAACGTTGGCTACTGACAGTGTGCAATAAAGGATTCAACAACTTATCTCCTTTTATTTGGTCTGAAGTATGTCATAAAAATACCTATTATATTATTATAAATTTTATATCACTCAGACAAACAACATCGCTTAAAACACCATCATTATTCTCATTCTAATGAGAAGGTATTGGTTTTATGTAAAATTTGACTTGGTCGGTTTTCATCAAATCTCCACGTTTTGAGACTCCTTGAGCTAAAAAAAAAACGATTTTTACCAAGGTGTCTGTCTGTAGTCTGTCTGTAGTCTGTAGTCTGTCTGTAGGCACGATAACTTTCGAAAAAATAATCAGATTGGATTGTGCTTTGGCACACTTTTTTAGGGCCTGAAAAGAAAGAACAAGTTCGTTAACCAGCTAATTTTGATCAAAATGCCAAAAGTTAGAGCATTTTGAAAATTTTTGAGACCATTTTTTTTCAAAATTCAAAAATTCTATCGACGGCTATTCATAGTACTCTAAAACTTGAACAATTTATCCTAATGACTTTTTCGGATAAAAAAAAAATTACCGGAGTTATAGCATTTTCAAAATTCCAAAAAACAAACGTAAATGAACATTTTATGCCGAAAAACGCACGACATGAAAAAAAGTCAAGAGGAGAAAAATGTTTTTTTTTCAACACCTTACAATATTTTCGTGACAACTGTTTGAATTTTTTGAAAAATCAAAAATCCAAATTTTGATCACAAAAAAAAATAATGAAAAATCAATCATTTCATTTTGCTGCCAAACTATGCAAGATACGACCAAAGATGAACAGAACAAAATTTTTCACCCAAAAAAGATCTCCAAATTTGTTATTATTCACTTTTTGATATGAAGCGGAGTTTTTGTTTTATTCGTAAAAAACAGCATTGGAAATAGTAAAATTAAATTCTTAGACGAATAACACAAGCTACGAGAAAAATGACAGAGACCAAATTTGTTCATCCAAATGAGAGGTACAAATTTGTTATGAATCATGTTCTGATAGGATGCGTAGTTTTTGATTTATTCTTGACTTTTTCTTTATTATATATTTCCAAATCACATATCGAACGCGAAGCGTGAGTGTCTGGATGAGAATGTGTTCCTTAAGGTCGATAGAACCTTGAGTAAATAAAGTTCCATTTCATTCTAAAATAAAAACAAATTTAATAATCACCTCACATGTGAAGGTTTTGATAATTTTATAATATTTGCAAATAAACTTTTTCTTTCCATCAAAGTCGAACACGAAGTTCAAAAATCTAGAGAAACCGAGCGTAAAGTGCGATGTAAATATGTCCGAGCGCGTAGCGCGAGATAAATATATGATCGAGCGCGAAGCGCAAAATCCAACAGTCGCGCGCCCTAGGCGCGCTCAAACTTGCGAGCGAAGCGAGCCGCGCGCGAGGCTCGTGATGAGATTTTTCTTAATTTGATATTGCTTGTTAGTATGTTTTTCTTATTGTTCATAGGCCATAGAAGGTTTTTATATAGTCTAATATCGACTCATTTCATCAAATCTTTATATATCATAATTTTATTCGGTCAAACAGGCCTGTTGAATACATCAATCGAGTTTCGCCATCATAGTGAAGAAGTATACTACTCAAAATATTGCTATATGCCGAAAATTAAAAAAAGTTCCTTTTACAAACGTTACAAGAATTTGAAAATCTATACATATCGCATAACTTTATTTTTTCATAGATTTTTTGTAAAGACATCAATCGATTCATCTTGTAAAAATGAACAAATTTGGTACACATTATGTGGATATCAAATTATATCACACTCGAAAAAAGTTAATGTTACCAAAAATTCGAATAAATTTAACCAGAGTTTCTGGTAACGTTAGCCAGAAATCTTTACCAGACAGTTTTCTGGTCAACTTAACCACATGTTCTGATAAGCTCAACTAAATATTCTGGTAACCATTGATTTTCGACTATCGAATTTCGATACTTGTCTACGTTCATGGACTCTTCCTAACCCATATTAACCATAATTTCTGATTAAAATAACCAGAAGTTTCTTAACCAGACACGTCTAGTCACTTTAACAAGAACTTTTTTCTGAGCGCAACTAAATATCGCACATTATTTTTAATGAATTGGTTACAGGGTTTGGTATTACTCCTAATAAACTTCAAACTTTTTTTTTAAAAGTATGCGTTCACTAAAAATCAATGTATACTTTTTTTTCGTAAATACAATCCAAATTGCAAAAAAAAATCACTTTTAGAACGATTTTTGAGAAAAATATAAAATCGAGAACAAAAATTCATTCTGATCGAATCTAGCTCTGCACGTAAGCAGTATTTGGCATACCTCAGGACTACAATCCCTTCAAATTTCATGACCGTACCCAGAGGACACTGTTATATAACTGTAATGTAACAGTTATAAATCAGAAAAGAACATGTTCTGCAACTTGTTAAGAGCAGGGTTAGACCAGGGAAAGCAGCAATGTCGTCTCCAAATTGATGTAACAGTTCTGTAACAACGTTACAGAACCATGTTCTGTCAAAGATCCGTAACAATTCTGTAACAGCGTTATATGTAAAAGAATATTCTTATAACAATTTAGGAATTTAGAGAATTTTTCTGTAACAGTGCCGTAGCGAAAATATAACAGTGTTACGGTGTAAGTTTCTGTACTTGATCCGTAACAATTCCATAACGGTGTTACAACGTTTTTGCATGTATTGTAACAATTCCGTGACAATGCTACAAGGATATGTGACGAAAATGTGTTTTGTATTACTGCTGCTCTTAGTTGATATTTGAAATAACACAATTTCACGCACGATCCCCTATACATATAATCGCACTTTTCACCCCGTTGAAAAATCGCACTCACTGATGCCTTAGTCAATTGCGCTATCGAACCGCTTGAACATTCATGACAAAATCTCGGCCGAGCTTTTTTGCTAGAAAATCCAGAGTCTTCGTGGAATATATATTCATTGTTTTTTTATGTTAGACATATTATGAGAAGGTGGGTTTGAAAAATTTTAATGTGCAAATTTGAAATAGAAATTTTACAAAATAAATCTTTTTTCTCGGATGAACCGACGTTGAGTGACTTTGAGCGTATTCTTATCCAGTTCAAGTAACTGACTGCGCCCGACCGTCGCCACAATGGGGTGAAATCGGAAGACGAGATTCAAAATGATATTTAGAACGCAATTATGCACCGATTTTAGATTTTTTGTTGAAAAATTCAGGACTAAATTTTTCAGAAAATGGTAAAAGTAGATTTTTCATACTTCTGTTTGTTTAATTTTTATGCTAATGCAAACAGCGGAAAAATTTAGATTTTTCAAATTTCATTTAAATCTTCTAGACAAAGAATGTTAACTTGCAATGTTAATTGTCATAAACAAATTTCAATAACAAATACTCGACATTAGGGGTTATTCGTCTTTAAAGTATATTCGTGATCTGAAATCGCTTGCTTTCATCAAAAGGATTAAACGTGGCCATCAAATTTGAAGATTTAATGTTATTTGTTTATTTTATAAACAAATACACATTTCGGGCATTTTTAGGCGGAAAGAAAACGTTTTTTCTTCTGAACTTGCTGGAAATATTTTCCCAACGATGTTTTTTGGGAAAATTTTTGCCACAAATCAAGATTTGTTCATTTCATGAACAAATTATTTGGACAAATGCACATTTGGGGGGTTTTTAAGCGAAAAGAAATCGTTTTTTCTTCTGACCTTGCTGAAATTATATTGCCAATAATGTTTTCTTAGAAAAATTTTGCACCCCATCAATATTTCTTTATTTTATAAACAAATTATATAAATAAATTCACATAAGGCGTTTTTAAGCAAAACAATATCGTTTTTTCTTCTGATCTTGTTGAAGTTATATGGCCAATGATGAATGTGTATTTATGCATTCAAATTATTTATGAGTTCTATGAATTCTTTGTTCGGCAAGAGTTCATGTAGAAAACATTGCCATAAACGGCTGAAAAACTCAGGGTAATATAGCACTCTGATTAGCGAGAGGCAAGGGGACTCATGATAAAAAAGCACCCCGATTCTTCTACTTATTTTAATATATAAAATGTGTATTTCTTCATTTAAATTGTTTATAAGTTTTATAAATTCTATTGTTCGATAAGAGTTCATGCAAAAAACATTGCCAACATAATTTCAACAAGACTACAAGAATGAAAATTGTTTTTTTTTCTTATAAACAGCTACAAGGTATATTTTTTTTATAATTTGTTTATAAATTGTACAGATTTCATTTTATCACAAAATTTTGTCAACGAATATAATTCACAATATAATTTTAACAAGATTGAATGAAAGAACGATTTTTTCTGCTTTTGAAAGCTTAGAATGTGCATTTGTTTACCTTTGTCTTCAAAATCAACCAATAGTGAGACATAACAAAATTTCATCCAGGAAATTCATTTTCTATATAGCTTAAAAAATAATTAAAGAGAAACCGATTGCTTTCTGTCTGTAAATATCTTCAATCTACATTTGCTTATAAAAAAAACGATTAGCCATGCTGGGCAACATTTTTCTATAGAACATCATTGGCAATATTATTCCAGCAAGGCCAGAAGAAAAAAACGATTTCTTTTCGCTTAAAAACGCCGAATATGTAGATTTGTTCATATAATTTGTTTATAAAATGAACAAATATTGATCAGTGGCAAATTTTTTTTCGAAAAACATCATTAGAAAAATAATTTCAGCAAGGTCAGAAGAAAAAACTATATCTTTTCGCCTAAGAACGCCGAAAATGTACATTTGTTTATATAATTTGTTTAGAAAATAAACAAATATTGACATCTGGCAAAATTTTGTTATAAAAACATCACTGTCAAAATAATTTCATCAAGGTCAGAAGAAAAAACGGTTTAAATTCTCTGAAAAACACCCAAAATGTGCTTTTGTTTATATAATTTGTTTATAAAATAAATAAATATTGATGGGTTGCACAATTTTTTCCAGAAAACATCATTGGCAATATAATTTCAGAGAGGTCAGAAGAAAAAATGATTTTATTTCGCTTAAGACCGCTCAAAATGTGCATTAGTTTATGAAATAAACAAATATTGATGTGTTGCAAAATTTTTTCCAGAAAACATCATTGGCAACATAATTGCAACAAGATCAGAAGAAAAAACGGTTTCGTTTCTCCTAAAAACCCCAAAAATGTGCATTTGTTTACATAATTTTTTTTTAAAATAAACAAATAACATTTAATATTCAAATTTAATGGGCACATATTATCCTAATGATAAAAGCAAGCGACTTCAGAGCAGGAATATACTTTGAAAACAAATAACCCCTAATGTGGAGTATATGTTAATAAAATTTGTCTGTAACAATTAACTTTGCAAATTAAAATTTTTTTATCTTTTTTATACCCCTGTGCAATAAAAAAAAATGAAATTCGAAAAATCGACATTTTTTGGCTGTTTGCATTAACATAAAAATTATATAAACGAAAAACTAAAAAATCTACTCTTACCATTTTCTGAAAAATTTAGTCCTGAATTAAAAAAAAAATCTAAAATCGGTGCAGAATGGTTTTCCAAATGTCATTTTGAACATCGCTTTTCGATTTCACCCCACTGTGGCATCATTAAAACTCTGGTCTAAGATCGTTACAGACAGTGTGCCCTTTATGTTCTATTTCTGTAACACATGTGACATTCTAGTGACGTAAGAGTTAGATCACTCTATGATGTACTAGTTACATTGCACAATTCCAGAACTGTTACGTATCCTTACAGTAACAGCATCACAGAACATGGTGAGCTTTATGTTCCAGTTCTATAACACATTGAACATTCTAGCGATGTAGCAGTTCTATCACTCTGTGATATAACAGTTGCATTACAGAATTCCAGCTCTCTTAAAATGAACCAGTGAAAAATCACTGATTTTCAGTGAAATCTCACTGGTTGAAACAGCCAAAAGTGTGTCACTGATAATCAGTCAGACTTCACGGGTTCATTCAGTGGAGTTCCGGCACTGGTTTAGTCTGTGCGGTTCACTGGTTTCGCAGTACCAGTAGTAATCTGGTCGTACGCCTCGTCAATGTGTTGCGCCTAATTATGGGAAGAACCGTCATTATGTCAACGTGACGCGTCGCTTAAAGTCAAACCCAAGTTACCAGGAGCGTTACGCGCGCGTACCAGACGTCTGGAGGTTCACGTTTTGCCCGCGTGGAGCGCTATATTACTGGTTGAATCTATCATTTGGCGTCACTGGTAGAATCAGTAGCGCTATTTTAGTTGAATCACTTACTGGTTCATCCAGTGAATGTGGAAAACCCACTGGTTCACCAGTGATAATTCAAAATAATGATTCAACCAGTGACAATTTCACTGGTTCAGTTCAATAGAGAGAACTATTACGTATGCTTTCAGTAAGACCGTTACAGAACAATGTTACCTTTATCTTCTGTAATTGTTATGCTACATGATTGGAACAATGTTATGTATAAATGTGACTTTTTGTTACGTAACATTTACAGACGTGTCCGCTGGGTAGCTCAAATCATTTTCGTGTTATCATAGAAAAGTATCGTTCACACATAAACTCATAGAAACACACGAATACACTCACAAAAACACACGCTTGAACCTTTTTTAAAAACCTCATGTTTAGATTTGTATATCGAATTATGTCAAAATATGTAAAAAACTGAATTTCGACCATTTTCATCGTTACAAAGCTTCCTCTCTGAAGAAGCACTTTATTAAAGAAGTCAATTTTTTACTAAAATTTCTATCTAAATTCACATTTAAAACAATTTTTTGAATTCAAGGAAAAAAATTACTAAATTTTCATAAGCGAAGGAGAATTTCATGTCATTAATAGTTTTCAGATTTTGGGTGTTGGAGTAATTGCAGCTTCACGTAAAAGTAGCATCACTCAACGTTTTTGACAACATGCAAAAAAAATATAAGGGGAAGTTGCCCGGTTATGGGCACAGTTAGGTATTTTTATTATAACTTTTGACCAAATGAATTTTATGCAGCAATATGCATATCAATAAAAAGCTACAGACCCTAGCTAACTACTACTGATAGAATTGATTTGTTTTTGTTGAAGAAAAAAAAAATTCAATTTTTTATGTAGCACTCAATTTCGACCGAACAAAGTTTTTCAACAGGTTGTGGGCACTCCTGAAAAGTCTCCTAAAAATGGGAAAATGTGAAGTCAAATGCCACTAAATAGAGGAAAGAAGGAAATTTATTCATTGTTAAAATCTGTAGTGACACAAAGATTAACGAAAAATGACAAAAAAGCCTTCAGAGCAGCAAAAATGAATATAAGAATGAAAATATAAATTATTCATCGTCAGAATCGCAGTATATGCAGGTGTAATATCCGGTGTAAAATCTAACAAAAAACCAGCTTCGACGTTCGAAATGTCGCCTAGCTGTTCGTTGACCTTCTTGAGGTAGCGCTGCGAACTACTCCGCGGAACGCCATAGGCTATGGCAGTCGGTTCATGGGTTCATTGTCGATTTTGTACCGCTTAATGGCTTCAATTTATGCATTCCAGTCAATTTTTGAAGTTGACATAGCTAAAAATACAAAGAAAAATCCGTGAAAATTCGGTGGAAACATTATTTTCAATCTTTTTGGTTTTTGTGACAATTAAATTTTCTTTCTTCAATCAAAGTGGAAAAAGGGTTCATGGGGGACCTCCGGCTCCCCGCGAACCCTTCCCGACCGGGGCCGCGCCCCTGGACCCCGTCAGGAGAGGTTATGTTAACACTTACAACAATTTTAGACAGTATTTTAGACAAAAACACGCGCTAAGTGAAAAGAGAAGATCTTTTGTTCTGAATAAATTGAATTCAATAAATTTTAATTTATATCTCCATCTGGTCTGTAATGACGAAATAATTTTTCTGTATTTGAAGATTTAACTGTGATCGATATTGTAGATTTCCATTATTCACAGTATGTGTGATTGGATTTCTCAACGGATCGATAATAACCATCTCTGATGATAATACAGATTCTTATTTGAAAAAATAAGGTGCCCACAACTAGTAAAATGTTGGTGCCCACAACTGGAAAATGCAGGGCTGTCAAAAAATGACCAGCAAATTTTTTAGTGCGAACATTTTGATCAAACCGATATAAAATCACAAAATATATTGAATTCCCTTTATAAATATAGGATTCTTACTTTTTTGCAACAATTCACTTCGGTTTATCGCACTTCAAACGCAAGAAAAACTACATCACCGTCGATTTTCACGGATGAAAAGATGTAATCGATTGTAGCCACTACGCGAATGCGTCTGTTCACTTAGGTGTCAGCATTAAATCATCATGCCAACATGGCGCACAAATGACAAACGTCAGATCAGCTGTTTCTGCTCACTGTTAAAAGTTATGCAGGGGTGCCCACAGCCGGGTGATGCCCACAACTGGGCAACTTCCCCTACAATTTTGGACATGCCAGAAATTCAGAGCACTTAATTAGAACTAAATTCCTATGCAAATAAGAATTATACGTCATTAATAGTTGCCATTTTCTTAAGTGAGAGTTGTATCAACGGCTCAATCGAACACTACTTCCAGTTTTTAAAAACAAGAAAGACAAAAAAAAAAAAATTGATTAGCATTTCGAACTCGAAAGTTCATTGCCTCACTACCCGATTCGGGTAGTGTTTCTAGGTGGATAAATACTACCAGTGTGGGTCCACCACACCCACGACGGGTCAACAACACGCAGTATTCCCTGAACGGTCACCCATCCAAGTACTAACCGCGCCCAACACTGCTTAACTTCAGTGATCCGACAGGAACTGGTGTTTTCAGCGTGGTATCGCCGTTGACACAAGAAAGACAATGTTGAAAAAATTCCGTCACTCTTTTAATCAGCGAGGTTCACTGGTTTCTCAGTACCAGTAGTCATTTGGTCGTAACTGGTATATTCAGTAACACTATCCCAATACTGATTCAAGCAGTGACTGTATCATTGCCCTATTAAAAAACATCAGGAATCGCCAGAAAAAAGTCAGGACTTCTGACCATTTCTGACCACTTTTGTTACGTTTCTCGACAGAAATCGTCAGGAAAAAGTCAGAATTCATGAGAAAGTGTTCAGAAATCGGCAGAGCTTGGGTTCGAAGGATAATCCTTTTATTAGGGGTCCAAGAATAAAATGTCATAAAATCTAATCCGTTTTATGTTTTCTAGGTTATTTATTTCATTTATTTACGCATATTTTCTTTTTACTTATATTCAATTAATAACATTTATATACTGAATGAGTCTGAAGATGTATCTGAAAATTTGGTACGGTTTGACATGTCTCTTTATCTTTACAAGAAACAATAAACAATATATTTATCCTAATTTAAAAGTTATTAGGTACACCTAAAAATTCGAAGTAAAATTGCACTCCAATTGATTGGATAAAAAAGACCAGTCATTTATAGGGTAAAATTACATAAATAGTGAAAAATAATGAGGATAGTGTAAAATTACACGCAGATGGGAAAATTCAGGTATGGTAGTTCAGACTCAATGCACTTTCACAAGAGTGCTGCAAAATTCCACTTTCCATGTAAAATAGGCATAAAATTATCGCACATGCGCTCTATATGACCAGAGAGAAGATGCTCCATTTTTTTTTGGAGCAGAATTTCCAACCAGGAAAAAACACGTTCACTAATTCACTTGTCAAAATGAAATATATTTTATTATCTACAGGTTAAATATAACCTCAAAAATCTCACGTCGCGTGTCTCACACCCTCGCAGCCTTGCGCCCTAACCCCGTGTCCCTCCACATTCTCGCGTTCTTCGATGTTCTAACGCATTTGCGCCATCAAACGTTAAACTCACGAATTACAATCTGGTCTGCTTTTTTGCACGCCGCTTGTAAACTGAATTACACAACGTTTGTGAAATTACCAAAGGGGCGGAAAATTACAGAAATCACCTAATAATTTCCCCGAGCGGTGCTTCTTTACTACTTCGTATTCCTTTCCATTCCAGTGTAATTTTACCCTATTCATGACTGATCTTTTGTGTCCAATCACTCTTAGTGTTATTTTACATTTTTCTGGTAATTTTTCAGGACTTTTGTAAAGTTCCTTGAGAATTACTCACAAATTCCGACGATATTGATAAAATTACAGTGCTTTTACTAAGAAAATTTTACACGCCAAAAGGTAAGTTTACTTGGGATTTTTTACAGTGTATCTAAAATCGCCGAAAACCTAGATTCGGAATTTCCAACTTTTGAATCTGTATATGCAACATTAACAAAGGTTATTTTTAATCCTTTTCCATTTGTGAGGATTCCCGATTTTTTTCAGTAAAGTGGTTCAGTTCATGAGAGTGTGTATTGGGAAGTGTTCTTAAAACAAACATTCATATTGCTCACTGGAATTAAACTTTTATTAAAAATTAATTGTTTATTTACAATCGTTGAATAATTTATTTTGTCCTAGAGATCTTGAAAGTCTTAGGAAGATGCTATATATTTCCACGAGGGGCTATGAGGCCGCCCATACACTTCGTGGAAAATTTTTATCCACTTTTCGACCCCCCGCCCTACCTTGTGAACAAACGTGCACTTTTGAGACACCCCACTCCCTATCCTCTGCGTGGACTTATTTCATATTTTATGAGAATATAGATTATATATAATGTTAACTATGTATACAAATTTTAATAAAATATGGTTTGGAATCCACAATATATACCCTTCCACCCGAAAAAGCGAATGACATACGACGCAGGACAGCCAACATTTTACGCGAAGCCCAACTTCCCTCATCAAACTTAACAAAACAAGAAAAAACAGCTACTAAAGAACTCTATCCGAATAAAGGCATCATAATATTACCCGCAGACAAAGGCAACACAACAGTAATAATGAATGAAGAAGACTATAACAACAAAATCATGGACCTTCTTACTGACGATACATATAAAAAACTTAAAAAGCCCCCACAAACACAATAGCCAGAAAAACAAAAAGCCTCCTGAAAGACTTAAATCTTGATAGCGATACAATATCTAAATTAAAACCTACTAATCCCGTCTCTCCAAAACTTTACGGACTCCCAAAAATTCACAAAAACATCCCACTCATACCGATCGTTAGCGCAATAAACTCACCAACTTACAACCTAGCACGCTTTCTCACCAAAAAACTTGAGCCTTTCACAGGAAACTCTATAACACGCGTCCGAAACTTTTTTGAATTCATCAGAAAAATACAACAGATTCACATTCAACCCCAAGACATCCTCGTGAGTTTCGACGCAGTATCTCTCTTTACAAAAGTACCAATCTCTGATACAATCGATATTATTAAATCATTTGCAAACTTCCCCTCCAATCTCACACCTTTGATAGAACACTGTCTCACTAATACCTATTTCTCTTTCAATAACCAATTCTACAAACAAACATCAGGAGCAGCAATGAGATCTCCAATCTCACCTGTAAAAGCCAAAATTTTTATGGAAAATCTAGAAACTAAAATCTTTAACAAATCCAAGCTTAACCCGGAATTTTGGTGCCGTTACGCTGAGGACACTTTTGTCCTCTGGAGACGTGGACTAGACGAACTAAACAAAATTTTCGATTTCATCAATCAAAGACACCCTAATATCCAGTTCACTATGGAAATTGAACAAAACGGAAGACTACCTTTCTTGGACGTACTAGTTTATAAAAGATCCGATAACACATTAGCACATGAAGTTTACAGAAAACCCACGCATACAAACAGATACCTGCATGCCTCCTCCCACCACCACCCATCTCAAACGCAATCGGTCATCAATTCCCTTGTATACAGAGCTGTCTCCATAACAGATAAAGAAAACTTACAGAAGGAATTACAAAATGTTAAACAAATCCTGATACAAAACGTTTACACAAACAAACAAATTAATAAAGCAACCTACTAAAGAAAGAGAGAGAAAAACGACCACCATCCTACCCTACATTCAAGGTATTACAGAACAAATAGGAAGAATTCTCAACGAACACAATATCCAAACTATATTTAAGCCACCTGCAAAAATAGAACAACTTCTAAACAACCCTAAAGATAAAAAGGAACCTTTTCAGTGATCCAGGAGTATATAAAATCCCTTGTTCTTGTGGCAAAGTCTATATTGGAGAAACTGTGAGGGCGGTAAGTCAACGTGTAAAGGAACATGAGAGTAAAGTCAGGCTGAAACATTTCGCGTAATCAGCAGTAGCTGAGCATCATATCGAAACAGGACATAGCATTTTATTTGACAAAACAACCGTCATCGCAAAGACGCACAATATTTTCCCAAGGAAACATAGAGAAGCAATCGAAATCCTAAAACACCCTAATAACATCAATAGGGACAATGGATATAATACCAATCCGATTTGGCTTTCCGTCCTCCCGGGTTTTTCAAAAAAGACTTGATTGGCCAATCAAGTTCAACCAATCACCACCATGGAGCGCTTTGCCCAATCACAGGCATCGTAGAGAATACATATATAAGAACAACATAACCGGAAACTTCAGTTTTAGGTCAGCCCTGAAGAAGTGAACTGCAATGTTCACAAAACTTCGGCAACATTCATAGTTTCACACACGATTGAAACCCGAAAAATCTTTAAATTTCAAATTTTATTTATCATTACTCTTCAAGCTTTTCAAAGAGACGCAACACTAATTTTCCTTATCCATATTTTAATTTTGGGTTTCTCCTTCCCCATGCATTCTCTCTTCCCTCTTCTCTTCTAAGCTCTTCACCCACTTTTACCTTTTCCACAACCGCTCAGTGTCCACCTAACTTTATCTACCACGCTCGTTCTCCCTTCATCTTCCCCTGTGCATCTTTCCAACCCATGCTCCCAAGATTCCCTTTCATCCCCACATACCCTGAACATTTTCATTTCTTCACTTATCCAATATTCACACTCATTCATGTCTTCTCCGATTCTGAAACGTATCATCCTGGACCACCTGCACTCCTTTTTCAATTTCCCTAGATGTTCCGGCACCCCTTCCATCTTGATGAATGTATACCATTTATTATATTTTGACTCCATAATCTTTTCCCACCTCTTCTCTTCTTGCTTCATACTCACTTCCCCCTCTACTACCTGACACTCCCTCTCCTCGTCACACATTCTCTATTCTCTTCTAACTTTCCATCTCTCCTCCTCCCATCTTAAATGTCTCGCGTTTCCTCTCGTCTCTCTATCTCATATTTCCTGCAGGCATCGTTGTGCAACTTTGCTACCCTTACCACTCTTAAGTTCCTCTTCAAAATTCCATACCCTTTTCCTCTGCCTTCTTACCAAATTCTCTCCCCTGTTTCTTCTCTCTACATATAACCTGGGCAGTTACAGCTCACTCCGATAACCCATCTCAGAAATCTCTCTTGCATGTTTTCTACCTTTTTGTAGTCCTCCCACCCCCAAACCTCCACTCCATGACACATCACAGACCATACCAGTGAATCAACCCGCCATACCCTCATCTTCCAGTTCTCTTCGAATCTTCTTTTTCTAATCCACCACACTTGACCCATCGCCCATTGGTCCCATAAACCATCTAAGAAATCTCTCTTGCATGTTTTCTACCTTTTTGTAGTCCTTCAACCCCCAAACCTCCACTCCATAACACATCACAGACCATACCAGTGAATCAAACAGCCATACTCTCTTCTTCCAGTCCTCTTTGAATCTTCTTTTTCCAATCCCCCACACTTGACCCATCACCTTACTCGCACTTTCCATCTTTTTTTCACTTGCAGATCATTCCCACCTCCCGCTTCGAACCAGAATCCTAAATAACAAACTTCCTCTACCATTTCCACCATTTCCGCATTTATCTTCCATCCAGATTTTACCATCCCTTTACCTTTTTTTTCCATTTTCTCTTCCAGATCTGCTAACAATTTGCTAAACAAAAACAGACTTAGCGGGCACCCTTGTCTGAGACCCCTCCCTGTCCATAACTCCTCTCCTTTCTGTTCCCGGATCCTCACCCTTATCTTAGTCTCCATAAAGAACATGAGAGTAAATTCAGGCCAAAACATTTTACGCAATCAGCACTAGCTGAGCATCATCTCGAAACAGGACATAGCATTCTATGTGACAAAAGTACCGTCATCGCGATGGAAGGTAAGGGTGATATAAGGCTAGGTTAGTTTAGGTTACGTCAGTTAAGGTTAGGCTAGGTAAGTTGAAGTGAGGTTACGTCAATTATGAGCATGAGACTCCGCTGATCTGGGATTTTAACCCTCATGGTACACACTGGGTACAGAATACCCGGCGGTTTTATTTGAATACGCGCCATTTTGGAACGGATGAACTTAGGGCCATGGAAGTGGAAAAATAAGATAGCTTAAAGTGTGTTCTACGACCTCTTTGTGGGCCGGCGTCAGTGCTTCATTAGAAGCTAGAGAGTGACCCTCGAACGTAGAGATTCGGGTGTAGATTACCCAGTGTGTATGCAACGTTACAAAAACCTACTCAGCCGTTCGACTCCGAAAGGTAATTTCATTATTTTTTACAATGAATTCGTAATGAATTGAGTGTTTTCTGATATTTTATGCTTGAATTATGAAATTTTCATTGGAAATAATTTATTTCAGAACGAGGCATTTAGTCTCTATATCGATTTTTTCATCGAGTGGCCGTATTAGCAGAGCAAAGGTAATGGTATTACTGAGTTACGATTTTTTTCAATGAAACAAAAAATTTATATTCATTTTTTGTGTGCAGCTGATGACTCGTGGCATACAACGCAGTTCGGGGCAGATCGAAGCTCTGTTTTTGGAATATAATTTGTCGAATAAAATATGGTTTTTGAAATAAATCCAAAAACTAATAATACTGCCTTAAAGTTCAACTTTTCAGCTATCCATCTCTCATATTAAAAGTTTTTAAATATTTATTTTTCATGAAACTGCAAGCATTTAAAAAAAATGAATTTTCGAAAAAAACGAAAATTTTTCTTTGGTTTTTTGTGAATCAATTCTTTCCTGTTATATAAAACGGAATATAAATATTTTTTTCGTCTTCTGGAGTAAATTTCCTATCGATTTAAAAAAAATTTGCTCAAATTGATTAATCTAATCAGGAGATAGAAGCTTTCAAAGAGTCGCCGGGTGAAAAATACCCATGTGTGTATCATACGTAACTTTTTGATAGTGTGTACCATGAGGGTTAAAAAAATCAGGGTTTAAGGTAGTATATCACAATTTTATGTAATTTAATTGAGTTTTGTTGAGGTTAGTGTTAAAGGACAACGTGATAGATCAATCCCCAGCTGAAAATTCCTGTACAGGAACCTCGGAGGATCTTGCACATGTTCCTATATACGAAACTGCACACGAACCTGTACAGGCAATCTTGACTGTTCCTGTGCAGGAATTTGGCGAAGGAAACTGTATACAAGTTAACCTTTGAATGGTCCTGTACAGGTTCCTTCACATAGTTAATTGAGGTATGGGTTCATGTACAGGAACATATTCAAGATCCTATACATGAAGCTGCATAGGAACTAATCCACGAGGGTTCGCTGGTGGCTTGGCTCTCTCGATAGTGAGTTGCTTCTTGAAGGGAATAAAAGGAAGGCAAATTTATAGCTGTATGCGACATCAGTTTTTGCAATGGCTTTCTATAATGACCCTATACATGTTTCTGTACAGGATCCTTCCAAAGGTTTCTTTGACGGCTTTCTGTAAAGGATCCCATACACTTTTCTGTACAGGCCCCTGCACAGGATCATTCAAAGGTTCCTTTGTCGGTGCAGGTTCCTTTGCAGGAACAAGTACAGTTTTCTTCGCCAAATTCCTGCACAGGAACCGTCAAGATTACCTGTACAGGTTCGTGTGCAGTTACGTGTACAGGACCATGTACAGAATCCTTCGAGGTTCCTGTACAGGAATTTTCAGCTGGGTTCTGACAGCTAATTCGCATTCTGTGCATCGAAAAACATAAGAATTTATATGCCTTATCCCCAGAACGGAAAATACTAATTTCTACAAGTTTTTTAAGGTTAGGGTGAAAGGCTGACGTGTATGGCAAATTGTGACATCGGATTCGGATTTAGTGCGTCAAGATCCATAGGAAAACATATGACACGTCCCCAGATCACGACACTTCTTTTGTTTGGCTGTGGAATGTTCGCTATTTTTGAGTAATATTTCTCACAAAATATCTGGTAATTCTCAATATTAACTTAGCATACTATAAAATTAAAGAATGTTTTAAAACGCTTCATTAAACGTCAAAATGGAATGAATCATGAAATTAGTTATTTTTTCTTTATTTGCAAATATTTTTATCTGTTCTGAATATATTTTCAAAACTTGTTTGAAATTTCTTTATTTTGTGCTAGTCACATGTGCTGCCATTCGACCTACAGCAACGTGTAAAATTCATATAAATCCCAAATGCATTCCTTGATTAGTTACTCTTATATTTTCATACTGTCTTGGCTTACTCTCAATTTAAATAAAAAATATTGAAGGCGATTCATAAATTTGTTTGCTTAGAAAAATCTCATTTTCTCAAGTGGTAAACTTTTTTCCAATCACCCTATTCTTATTCAAATAAGAATGTCTTTGGGTTAGAATTTTTTAAGAATGTTCGGGAGCGCCTAGAAGGTCGTTAAAAAGCTTAGTTTATTACCACTTTCAACTAGTAAGTGTTTCGTCACATCATAATATATTGGTGGGTTACCCCATTTATCTCCCAGTATATCCTAGGCATTTCCCAGCATATCCTAGCAATATTGCGAATGATATCGTACAGAGCGGAAATCTCGATATACCTGGAAAGTCCCGAGGATATCTCAGAATATCCTATAGATTACCATTTATGTGCTAATTTTATATCTCAAGGATGTCTCCAACATAACCCAATGCTATGATTTGTTATATTTCTGGAAATTTAGATATATCTACTGCCAATTATATGTATATTTAATCGTATGAACAAAATAACTTATGATTTAACAACATTAGGTATTTTCCCAATGATTTTGTACAACGTAAAAATTCTTCGACTTGGTTTCGACTTGAATTGCCTCCAATCAAGACATGCTCACGGTAGTCGGGAAGCAAAAAAATTCTGCTTGAAACACCTGAGAAAAGTGAATGTGGCATGCTTTTCTGGTACCTAGGAGTGCTCAAAAATCGTTGAGACAGAATCTGAGCAGATCCTGTTCAATAGCCACCGAGATAGAGCGTCTCAACGTGGACCCTTTTTGATCATTTTTCACGGAAATCGTTAAAAATCAGTTTTTCAAAAATTTATCAGGAATAGAATTCTCCCATATTTTGGTTTGACTTTTTTGGCACCTCAAGACATGAGAAATTTTTGAAAAACTGATTTTCAACGATTTTCGTGAAAAATGATCAAAAAGGGTCCACGTCGAGGCGCTCTATCTCGGTGGCTATTGAACATTTTCGAATGTTCAAGAGCTCATTTAAAAGGTAATTGAGTTCTCTAACAACGACAATAATCATATTATGGAAAAAATACGTTCCTGAGAAGGTATCTCGAAAAAACCGTTTTTCACTGATTTACTTCACTAATATGAGCTCTATTTCGGTAACCAATGAATATTTTTGAAAGTTATGGGGTTCTTTCGAAAGGTAATTCAATTCTCTAGAAATCATAGGCCAAGAACTTTTGTGACAAAATACATCCCTGAGGAGATATTCTCAAAAATTCGATTATTGGTACTTTTGACTGAACAAAAAAGTGATTTTCTAGCGAACAGGATCCGTTCAGATCTTATTTCAACGATCTTTAAGCACTTCCAGTTACTAGAAAGAGCATGCCATATTCACTTTTCTTGGTGTTTCAAGTGGACTTTTTTTTGCTTCCCGTCCACCGTGTGCTGAAGTAGAAAAGTTCGACTCCAGCATGATCTCTTATTGGGACGGAGGCAGACTTCAAGTTATGTCTCGGAGACAAGTTTCTATGTCTCAAAGACATATATTTATATCTTGAGTCGAATTTTTATGACTTCAAGACGAACGGTTCATAACTTCAAGTATATACCTGCCCTGACAAACGGGGTCATTCTGACTGTCATAAAAGCTGATCTTTGTTAACAATTAAGTTATTTTGTATATTTTTACACAATATATATACTGAATGAATTCATTTACAGATTTTAATTTATACTATACTTGTTTGACGAAGATACCGAAAATGTTCTTTGTTTTATGTATTTCTAACAGCTTAGGAGATCCTCCTAGAAAATTACCATTTTTATTTTTTTGAAGAAAATTTTTCAGGGTTGTACTTGTTCAGACCCACAGATTCTGATTTTTTTACTCGAAATTAACTAATTTTATACTTAAAAATTTTTCATTCATCGATTTTAGTCCTTGGCATCTGTTAACAGTTTCACTTCTGAGTCCAAAAAGGTTCGTCTTGAGACAAGTTTACGCCGACTTGACATCACCATGCTAAGACCATGAAAGTAAGACATTATGTTATGTCTCATCTCAGTTTTGAAACGCAGCCAGACATCGATGCCTTGGAAACGAACTCAAGACATCAGGTAAATTCCGTCAGGTGAATTCCATCATAACTATCAGTATGCGTGAACTATCGCGCAATTATAAGTGGCGCTCTAGAAAAAGATAAAAATTGTTCGAATATTCTTGCCGGTTTATGATTTATTCGCTTTTATATTGCGTAAACCGATACGACACATATTAATTTAATTGTTTTTTGTCGTATAAACTGATTTTTCTGATGCATGTACTCATAGTGAAACGTGTGATCGATAAACTGCGCAATTTAGTGGTTTTAGATGCGAAGGAAACAGAATATTCGGAATTTGAATGAAGAACAATTTTTTCAAGTGGATTTTTGTGAATTCTCATGTTTTCATGAATTCTACATATTTTAATTAGTATACGTTCCAGAAATATTATATTCCATTTGTTACAAGTCACGGCTCGAAGTTAAAGAAACACCGAGCGAATCTCGAATTCTTTCTCTTTGAGCACCGCTTGAAAAATCCATAGAAAATTTTCAAACGAGGATCTATGGGTCGAATTCGACATTCTTCGGTACTTCAGAACGATTTTGCTCACTCCCCGTGTTATTATTCAGCTCCCATAGAAACATTCTCTTCAAATCTGGCAAACATCTGTTTGGAAGGCAAAGTTCGGCTCGCCTACATCTGCCTGCCCTCTCAGTTCGTGACACTGGAGACCATCTTCGCTTTATCTTCTCTCTTCCTATACTATCTGTCTTCTCTTTCTTCCTTTGAAAACTGTAGCAAATTTTTTTATCCCGGTCATCCTTAATCTATCGATTTTTCCTGTTTCTTAGTTTATCCTTTGAGCTCTGATCAAGTTTAAAGGGTATATCGAAATTGAAAAAAATACTTTGATTAATAATTAATGAAAGTTTATTTTTCACAATTATCATGAAACAGGCAGGCGAATATAAAAAGGAAAGGATGTAATAAACATTAGTTTCTTAACTTCTGCTGAAGACATTCAAGTTCAATAGTTGTCGGGGAATTACTTTAGCTTCGTTTGATATTTTAGAAATATATTTTATATATTTTTTATTAATGTTATCCCGATTATGAGTATGCATATATTAAGTAAAATGAATAGAATAGGTTTTGTTACAATCCCCGGATCGTAGATAAAGATATTTTCTTCACATATTATGTATCTTTTGTTTTCCTTCAGCGGCATTTAATATTTTATTGTTTTTTTTAAATAACTGAGTTGATGTTTTTACTTTTTCTGATTTTATGTATTATCAAATTTAATTAAATTTTCATTTTTCTTAAAATTCCAATTTAGTATTTTAGTTAGGTTCAGGCGCTCAACGTTTAGAGAGACGGTGGGAGCCTTTCCCACCACACGTTATTCTCTCTCTCTCTCCTTTTTCGTAACTGGCCAATCAGCGGCCTGTGTTCCACCTTTGACTCATTATGTTTCATTCGAACTAGTTAAACTGAACTCTTTTTGGGGGACAGGATAACCAGGACTTGAGTTTTTATTATTTTATCTGTGTCCAGTGATATATTTTCTGTTCTAACTGTTTTATATTGACAATTTGTTATATTTACCCCCCAAATCTTGATGTGTGCGCAATGATAAATTCCTTTATTGATTGTTTGAGTATTCGGAAATTTTCGCGTCAATGTAACCACCACTATCAGTTTACCTCCCCCCCCCCCCGTATTCGCGGGTGTTTTTTTTATGTTTCCCACAAATACAAACAACGTAACTCAGGATGCCCAACCGGTTCCCGCTGTCTTTCCCCAAAGCTTAACTCTGAACGCGTACCGCGCCCGTCGTGCCCGTGAATCAAATATTTCTGCAAATCCAGTCGATTCTTGTAATTTCGAGACAAAAACCGCATCAACTGCAGTCAAAAGGAAACGTATAGGCCAGGAGTCTCAACAACGCGCCCGTCGCTGTGAGGCAAAGGCTGCTTGCGCTACCGCCCTCGCGCACGAGGAGTCTGCTGTGCGTTTAGAAACACCTCAACGTTCCTCGTTGGACACCTCGGAGGTGCCAGTGCAGAATATGTCAACGGTTCCCGGTTTACAACCTCTAGCCCCCTTGACTCAATCGATAAGACTTTTCCTTCATGTGATATATTTTAATAGGGGCAGCATCCCAAATGTCAATAAATTCACGCGAACTCGACTTCAAATACGAGGACGATCTTCTTTCCAACGTAGTCGGGGCGCCCCCCCCCCCGCTCCTGGGGGGACCCTTAAACACAAACAGGGTTTAACTGCCTCCCACCGCTGAATGTTATCAAATATGTTTATTAACATATAAATACAATAAGGCGAGCTGAACTCGCATAAACAGCAAGAAATAAACACTATTATTAGTACATAAACTGAATAATTAGTCGTAGCTAGACTTCGCACAACCGCACGATCCAACGCTCTTCGAAGGCACACACCGTCTACACACCGACACTCCAGCGCACTCTAGAGTCCTGTAAGGTTTTACAGTTTGAAAAAGACCGCGAGTAATTATTTCTAACATTCGGCCACGCTAATACGACTCACCCTCGAGGCGTACTGCTAGGTTACATGATGAAATCTTGGAAACGCGCTGGTTTTCGAACATTTCTTTTAGGACGCGTGGACGCTTCACTGTTGTCACTACTTGAACTCAAATTGTCTCTACTTTTATTTAAATCTTCTCGTGTTGATTTCTTCGTTCTTCTTCCCGTGTCGATCTGCTGATTCTCGTTCACAGATTCGTTGATGACCTCCGCTTCGCTCTCATCAGATTCATTATTACATCAATTCTCACAAGGTGACTCATCTCTCATTGGTTTCAATAACTTTAACTGGCTTACATGGGCAGTGCTCGCATATCGCCGACCAGCTTTATCAGTTCTTAGGTCTAATACACCATATGTGTCATTAGGCAAAATCTTATGAATTACAAGAGGTCCCCTATATTTGGATTGTAGTTTCGTTGAATCACCAGTTGTAACTGGGGCTACTCTCATAAAAACAATCTCTCCTACGTTGAAGCGAACATTTAACCGTCCGCTTTTATCGTAGTAACTTTTATAATTAGATTGAGCTTCTGCAATCTTGTGTCTCGCCTTTCCCTGTAAAGTTTCTGGTAGGACGTATTCTTCTTTCCCAGTTAATTCTCTTACTGTCCCCTCGTCATGTCTAGGAAAGTATCCATAGAGAAGTTCAAATGCGCTTTTGTTGTTCGATTTGTTGAAGGACTCATTTAAATCTCGTGTAATTCGTTTGAGCTGTTTAGTCCAGTCTTTGTTGTCTCTCTCGTAGATACTTGATTGTAGAACAGGAATTAGAGTCTCATTGACTCGTTCCACTAGACCATTCAACTTAACGTGCCTTGGTGAATTCAAAGAATGACGAATTCCATGCTTTAGGCAAAATTCAGTGAACTCTCCAGAGGTAAAACAACTACCTCGATCCGTGATGAGCTGGTTAGGTGCCCCAAAATCCAAAACTAGGTCTTCCATTGCTTGGATAACTTCCTTCGTCTTAGTACTCTTTGTAGCTTCTAGTCGTACATACTTGGTTAGGTTATTGACTATTACCAGAAAGTATTTATATCCTCTCCCGGCAGGAACGAAGGGTCCTAGATGATCGACATGGACTAAGTCGAAGGGTCGCTTTCCTGGTAGAATGGGATGCAACTCCCCTGGTCGTCGGCCTGCTGAAGTTGTATTTAACATACATTGGAGACAAGCTCGAATATGTTGGCGCACATAAGTTCCTCATTCTTGGGAAATAATAATGGTGGCTCATCTTAGCTAGTGTTCGATCCAAACCACCATGGCCGCTTAGATCATGGACTCGGACTGTTAAACCTTTCCTCATAGCTTTCGGTACTACATAACGAATATTATTATCTGCTGTTTTATAGAGAATTCCTTCACGTAGGACATATCCGCTAGTTTCACCTTGCTCTCGTCTGTTTCGACTTTCTTCCGGTTTCTGTATATATATATATATATATATATATATATATATTAGTCATCAACACTGACAATTCCGTTGGACTGCTGTCAGGACTTTCAACTGGAGCTCGGCTCATAGCGTCGACATGAGGAAGTTTTATTCCAGGGCGATGAACGATTTCGAATGTGTATTTGCTGAGTAGACACCCATCGAGAAATTTGTGGGTTCCTTGTTCGATGTGCGTTAACATGGATGAGAGCCTGGCAATCCGTAACAATAGTAAATTTAATGTTGATTAGCAGTGGTCTTAAGCGTGTGACTGCCCACACAATAGCCATCAATTCCAGTTTACTAGAATGATAAAAACGTTCTGTTTCGCTCGTCCTTCGGCTGATTGCGTACACCGGGTGCATCTTGGAATCAGCGGCTTGTTGCAGAAGCATTCCTGCCAATCCTTTCGAACTTACATCTGTGTGAAGCTCCGTAATCCTTGTTGGGTCAAATAGTTGTAGAATGGGATAACTGGCCAATGAGTACTTTTGATCAGCAAAGCATGCATGGGTTGTTGCATTCCAAACAAACGGTTGATTCTTCTTCAGTAACTCGTGTAGAGGTAAAGCTTTTTCAGCAAAACGAGCAATGAACCTTCGGGAGAATCCAGCCATACCTAGGAATCTCCGTAAATCTTGCGTGTTTTCCAGTGTCGGAAAGTCTAAAATCGCGCGTAGTTTGGTCTCTCCTGGTTGGATATCCTCACCAGAGATTTCATAGCCAAGGTAAAGAACCTTCTTCATTAAAAACGCGCATTCCGAGAGATTTATCGTAAGTCTTGCTTCACGCAGCGCACTTAGGACTTTAGTTAATCTTCCTTTCAGGTCAGCCCAATCTGGGCCAGGAATCAATATGTCGTCAAGATGAAACAGAACGACATTATCTCTCAGTGGACCCAAAACTCGATGCATGAGCTTACTAAAATAAAAGGGTGCATTCATGAGTCCGAATGTCATCCGAGTGAACTCACCTGTCTTATCTGGTGTAATAATTGCTGTTTTTGCTGGACTTTCTTCATCTAATGGAACCTGGAGATATTCATTAGCAAGATCTAACGTAATGAATAGCTTGCTGTTACTTAATAATCTTAAACGATCATCTAGGTTAGGAAGTGGAAAATTCATCCTTTCCGTTTGTGGATTTAAACGTCGGTAATCGATCATTAGTCTTGGCTCTCCATTCTTTTTCTTTGCTAGAAGCACAGGACTCACATATGGAGATGATGTTTCCGTCAACAACCCATTATCTTTCAAGGACTTCACAATCTCCCTTATCTTATCACGTTCCCAGTCGCTGACTCTGTTTGGCTTACAAGAGAAGGGTTTACTTCCTGGTGTTTCTCTAATTTCCATGTTTAGGAGATCTGTACAGCCCAATTCTTCGTAATTCCTGGAAATAGAATCACTGAATAAATTCAATGTATGTTGGAGGTCTTCCACATCTTCCTTGCACGCCTGCTCGTCTACATTGATTTCCGACAACGTTACTGGTGCTTTTTCTTTCAGTGATTTAAACACATCCAATGAGCTGATTTGACAAATCTCTGGTAATTTCTTCAAAGTCTTATCTGAATGTCCAAAGTTAATATAAGGAAGTAGATAATCGTGATCCAATTCCATTACTCTGATAAATTGAATGCAATTTCGAGATAGGGTGACATTTTCTTCTAAAGTTGAGTTTGTATCCGCATTTTTCATTTTCATGCTTGCAAATGGTGTTGCTTTATTTTCCGTAAATAGAAGCTGATCTCCCGTTTTCCTGTAGTCTACATGAGGCAATTCCGTAAAGGTTCGTCCAATGAATACATCTGTTGGATGTGTGTTGTCAGCTACTACACGAAGGCAGACTCCATCTGCTACTACTCCGTCAACTGTGATCTGAGCAATCACTATTCCATTGGATGCGACTCGATAATTGTCTGGACCCCAACTCTTCAATTTCAAACGACGCTCAAGTATAGGATAACCACCATTGATTACAGCTTATTCTTTTATCGTACAGTCTGAGCTTCCTGGATCTATGAAAGCATTCCAAATCTGATCATTCACGAATACGGTTTAAAAATATTTCTTTACTGAAACATCATTAGATCCCATTATCTGTCGTACTTCTCCACCATTCGACTTCAACTTGCTACAGTATCTACGAGTATGACCTGTCGCTTGACAGAGTTCACAAACTTCTTTTCTCCGAGGTTCAGGACAGTTCTTCGATATATGTCCAAATGCTGAGCAGTTGTAGCATGTTAATTCACCTTTACCATTCCGTAGCGGTGGTCTTCGATCTGGGTTTGATTGCTGTACTCGACTCAAGTTTTGTCCTTTAAGATCTCTAGGATTATTCTTGTCATTTTTGTTGGTCAAATTGGTTGATTTTGATCCATCATCCTTTTTGGTAGAATCCGTTGATTTTGATCCGTCTTCCTTTTTTGCCTTAGAAATTTCTAAAGAACCTCTAATCCTTTTTCCGCCTTGTGAGTTTAAACGTTCCTGTCGAGCAAGGTCGTGTAGGCGATCATCGTAGTCTTCATGCTTCTTAGCTGACAGGGCATTGCATAAATCTCTGGACCATAAACCGATTAGAACTTGCTCTTTAGGTTCCTCGAGAGATAAGCCCAGTTCTTGACAAAGCCTTGCTTTGTCCATGAAGTACACATTCAATAATTCACCCTTTTGTTGATTGCGCTCTGCCATCCTGCGCCATTTAACGGTTAGACCTTCTGCACTGATGTATGTTTTGGTGAATGCTTCTTCAAAGTCCTTCCAGGTCTTCAATCTGTAAGCATTCTTCCTTAGGATGAGCCCGAGCTGCTTCGAACATGAATCCTGAAGGCCATTGCTGAAGTAGGTTCATACCATTTAAATTGTCCAGCCACTCTTACGCTTGAATTCTGCCTTTCTCGCCATCAAAACTCTGTATGCCTTTACTCAAATCCGGCATTACATGAAAGGCTTCGGGTACTCCTTCGTTACTGTTTGCAGTTGCTGGCGCGGTAATTCGATCAGCCAATTGTTCCAGTAAGGCATCTCGACGTTGATTCTCAAAAATCATCATTTGCATCAATCGTTCAACTGAAGTTGGTTCGTTTCGTTCTCCTTGTGGTACTTGATCATGTGGCAGGTGGTTGAAATTGTTATTTTGGTGATAATTAGTTCCGGGCGGTTGTTGATCAAGGTCAGCACGTACGTTGACTCGTTTCTTTAGGAATTGGATCCGCTGGAACGTATTTCCCACTCGTCCAAAAAATTCAGCTTCTTCTCGATCGACCCTTGCTGTATCCTGTAAATTTCTTGATCCAAATTCTCCAGCGTTGATTCCTCGGTTCACGATAGTTGCATTGTTCTGCGGCGAATTCTGTATAGTACGTTCCATGCACGTATCGTCAACACTTCGTGATAAGTCGAAGGCATGTGTCAAACTAAGATTTTCCGTATGTGCTGAAAGAAAAGATGCGACAGAGGGACTATCACTCCCTAAATATGCCGCGTCTGAAGAATCTCTTTCATTCTATAAGTCGCGTACAAATCGCTCAAAGTCTTCTAATGGAACATTGATCATATTTGCGAGCTCCATTTTTTGAAATACTTTTGCAACACCGACGTAAATAAATTCCATTAACGATTATCCATACGCTTGTAAACTTAGTTATGTTCCTCTACTGACACTAAATATTTTCGTTCACTCAATTTTCTCACGAAATAATCTTAATATCACCTCTCAGAATCATTCTTTCAATGAAACTTGTTTCTTATATTCGCACATTGTTATTTATTTGTTGAATAAAATTCACGCTTTTTTTTAAATTTATTTCTTTGAAAATCGTTTCTTAATTTTTCGCACGCAAAATTACATCAATTTATTAAAGGTATCGCTCAGTCTGTAACATAACCTCTTTAACTGTCAAACAAATTTCGAAACCAAGCTACCGTACTTATTCGCTCATTCGAATAATTGTCGTACTTCACCGCGAAGGTTTACATAACCTCTTCACCCATCAGACGGATTCGGAACGTTGAGAGTGTGGTGACGGATTTTCTCTAGAAATAACCTAATTTTCGCACATGAACGCAAAGGTCAATATAACCTCTTCACCTGTCGAATTCCAAACTATATTGAAGGTGGTGACGGATTCACACTACAGTATCGAACTTTAGCACAAGCTTTATATGTATATCGCACATTAAAGTTTCTTAATCATCGTCTATCGAAATATTTCCCAATGCATATACTCACGTACAACTTCAGAGCGCTCTCTCTCCTTTGTCTCCACAATGAGTCTCTCAACTCGAATTTCTCTCAAGGCTAAATGCGACGACGCACACAATTGAAAAAAAAGGTGGGAGGAAATGCGCAACAAAGAAATTGGAAAAACCATCACGTATAACACTCATTTCGAAGGTTTTGGGTAAACTAGTTTGTTCAGTTCACCTGAGGAGCAAATTCGATCATTTATTGCTCGTACCATCAATCATTTTTCGCTAAAACACAGGTTCTCACTTTGTGGCGTCACATTTCGACCACGAGGCGTGAAAATCCTTGCGCGATATTTCCAAGTGGGAGCTATTGTATCCCACCGCTGAATGTTATCAAATATGTTTATTCACATATAAATACAATAAGGCGAGCTAAACTCGCATAAACAGCAAGAAATAAACACTATTATTAGTACAAAAACTGAATAATTAGTCGTAGCTAGACTTCGCACAACTGCACGATCCAACGCTCTTCGAACGCACACACCGTCTACACACCGACACTCCAGCGCACTCTAGAGTCCTGTAAGGTTTTACAGTTTGAAAAAGACCGCGAGTAATTATTTCTAACACCAGCTTTGTGCATAACCCTTGAACACGAAAGAGGTTAAAAACACATTGTCAAAATTGTATATATCCCACACAGGACATTGTGTAGATATCGTACGGGGCTGTTCAGAGAATTTTCAAAGATTGAAAAAACTTAATTAAAATTTGACCTTAAATATTTATTATTCAAAACGTACTTTTTATATATTTAATTGTTTTTTCCAGTGAAATATACATTTTTTGATTAGAACCTGTATTGAGTGACTGCACTGATTTTCTTAAAAATGGTAATTGGGCCCACAAAGTTTGTCAGGAAAAACTCAAACAAATAATACTTTGTGCAGAAAAGCGGAAATCATTAATGTCAGCCAAATGAATGAATTTTAGTTAAAGGTGATGAGCGCCGTAACCTTGTCACTTCGCGTGGACCAGTATGCAGCAGAGAGTAGAAGTTGTCGAAACAATTGTGCAAAGATGCTTGGCAGAACTATAAGAAAGGTTTCAGTCAACATCAGGTAATGTCTATAAAGCCCGTGGTGTACTGAATCCCGAGAGGTTTTAGGAAATAGAATGCAACGGAATTCCTTATGATGGCTTATCAATTCTTCTGAATCTCGCAGAGGTTGATAACAATGAAGCAAAGAAAGAGTTAAATTGCTTTGCCATAAATTATAAAGAAATAATGAGAAATATAGAAGTGGAATCTCGGCTACGAAATTGCGTGAATGCTGATGTTGATTTAGCAGATAGTGGATATGAGAGTGATACGGAGCATGAGACTATAGAAGATGAACTTGTGGATCAGGGGGAAAAGGAGATAGCCTGTAAGGGGTGCCTGAGATGTCCGCATACTTTACTTCGAAATTAATGGTAATATCAAGTAGCCTTGTACTACTTTGCAAGTAGTACTTGCAAAGTGTATAAGGCAGCATTGTCACTTATCTGCATTCAAGTCACATGTGAACGGTGCTTTAGCAAATTAAAAATGATCAAAAGCCGTTTGCGAAATGCAATGTCTGAAGAATTGCTATGTCTGTGCATGCTAATGGACGTGGAGCACGACTTGGCTGAATCAGTTAATCGAGACGAAGTAATTGAATAGTTAGTGAAAACGTCAAAAGAAATAAATGACAAACATGTAACTCATTAATTCGCGTTTTTCGTTTACTCTAGTGACTTTTTTTTTAGTCATCGAAGGTAAATGGTCGCCCCCAGTGTCTGGGACCCCAGCCGCGCGCCTGGGTACCCAGTCCGCCATTGCACAAAACGTGATGTACTTTGATCTTATCAACGCAGAATTTACGTATTTGTCATGGTATAGATTCGTAGATTCAGACTGATTTGCTATACAAGGTGTATTTATTTGTACTGAAAAGTGTTATTCAGGACATAAAATTGGCGACGAGGAACAAAGAATCTAAAAATCGCGAAGCTAATGCACGGAGCTTTGGCCTGCAAGAAACAAATTTTTGAAGTGGAAATCGTTTAAACTCTGCAACATTCGAAAACGTGTTAAATGGGGAATCGGCAATTTTGGTGGTTGTGACATTGTGATAGTGGAAAATACAATTTAAAATGTTCTGCAGCAAGGAGCTGAAACTGTTCAAGAGGGCGAAAAATGCTTTGAGGAAAAGCATATTACCTACAAAAAGTGTTTCTTTCTCTGTGTTTAGTGAAATTGGGGGTGGCTCAAAAGACAGCCACTCTTAATACTGTGGGTTTTTGTAGAAAAGGTGGAAATTTGTGCTGTGGTGTTGAATTATTGCAAGGGGCGAGAGGCTGCAAACTAGTCGTAAGGTGCAAAATTGCAGTGGACGTGAAAAAAGCATGAAAAGAAACTATATATTCCGAAATGTTGACAAGCCAGGAGGCAGACAAAGAGACGATTTTTACCAACTTTCTCGTGGGTGCGTGGCCGCACTGCGTGCGGCACAACCAGAATTGTTTGAATTTCGGTGGGAAGAAAAGGGGTAAATACCTTAAGGGCAAGATGTAATCCTAGTTCACACTATTTTCGATACAATCGCATGCAGAGGACTCGCGAAAAAAATGTCTGTTAGTCGCTTTTCACTTGTCAAAGTCAGCAGTCGAGATCCGCGGCACGGAGTGAAGAGCGCGCCCGAACTCGTGCCTGTCTCCACCGCACGTAGTGAGGTGCGCGTTAATGTTAAACATTAAGTGTTTTTTGCGGTCCCAATAGTATATTGTGTTAGGACTCAGCAAACCACGGCTTTGACGTCCGAGGCCGATGTTTGCTGTACGAGGCGTACCCCTATTGAAAATTCCAACGTCGTAAACTACGCAAAAAACGACGTCAAAAACTACGTAGAACCGACGTCGTATACTACTTATGGAACGAAGTTTGAAAAAACGTCGGAACCTACGTCGTTTACTATCCCAATTTCCGTCGTAGTTTCCTACGACGTTTCTTACGTAGTTTTTGACGTCATTCTAGACGTGGTATACGACGTATGTTTATACGTAATTTACGACGTCGGAATTTTTAATAGGGACATGCGCGAGCCGAAGGCGCACGCATAGCTGAGTACTGCAAACAGTGGGCGAGTTCGTCAAATGTTTTCTGAGGAGTGACACACGATATTTCATTCAAAAACGGAATGGTTTTCGTATGCGAGTGTGTGTCGAGGGTGAAGCTGTAATGGTCGAGGGGGTCCAGGCGCCCCCCCCCCCCCCCAAAGGGAAAATACAACAAACAATAATTTTCAGCTTCTTCTTGCAAGTGAGATGGTGTGCACTGCATAAATTCCATCTTAATTATCACTGACCTCTTCACTTTTCCTCTTCCAAATTTTAGAAGAATAAAGTACTTCGAGTAGCTTTTAGAGTAGGAGTATTATTTCGAAGAAGAAATTTTTCTGAATTATAATAGAAAATCTTGTTACATTGTTCGTGGTGTAATTATCTTTTTTTAGTTAAAAATTCAAGTACTTGGTTAAAATTAAAACTCTTTTGTTGAAAATTAATTTTTGATAGTTGAAGGTTCATCATTTTAATTGTAAATTCATGTCTGGTTGACAATGTGACTACTTTGTTAAAAATCAATTTTTTAACTAGAACTTTAACTATTATTATTATTATTATTATTATAGATTAGCAGTTCGAACTCGAAAGTTCATTGCTTCATCTACCCGAGACCGCCACACATCTCTGTCCTGTGCATCCTCCATCCAGTTTAAGTAACCATGTCCTAGTTCTTTTAGATCATCTCTTACATTTTTCTTCCATCTGTTTCTCGGTCTGCCTAGGGGTCTCTTACCAGTCGGTCTCCCTCTTAAAACTTTCATTACTCTATTAATATTTGCTGACCCGTAGAGGTCATGCAGTTCATGATTATGCAGTTTTCTCCATTCACCGGTCTCTTCGTCCCTTTTTGGACCATAGATTGTTCCAAGTACTTTATTCTCTAAAACTTTAAACCTATTCTCCTGTCCTTTCGTCAGCGCCCACGTTTCACACCCGTACATGACGACCGGCATTATTATCGTTTTGTAAATTCTTACTTTGATGTTTCTAGATAGCGATCGCGATTTTAGTAGCGTGTTTGCTGCATAGACCCGAGGTATTTAAACTCGTTAACCCTTTCGAATTTTATATTTCCTGCCATTAGATCCCCGTCTTGATTACTTTGTTCGGATCTGACGACGGTCATATATTTTGTCTTCGATTCGCTAACTTCCAAGCCAATATCTTTGGCTTTTGTGATCCAGATTTCTGCATTTTTAACTACCGTTTCTTTATCAACCCCTAGTTAGTCGAGATCATCTGCATATCCAAGAATTTGTATTACCCCATTGAGGGTAGCAACGGTCGGATTCGCCTGCACTTGCCTGACCACGTATTCTAAGACTAAGTTAAAAAGGACGCACGAAAGTGCATCGCCCTCTTTCAGGCCATCGCGGATCGGAAACTCTTCAGATAAACTTCCGTTTACGCGCATTCTACCCCTACTGCTGCTCAAGCAAATTTCGATAAGTCTAACCAATTTTCTTGGCACACCCAAGAACTCTAAGATCCAGTTCATTCGCGCGCGTATAATAGAGTCGTGAGCTTTTTTAAAATCGGTAAATAGCTGATGTACTGCTTCATTGAATTGCCATTTGTTTTCTAATAGTTGTCAAATTGTAAACATTTGATCGCTTGTAGATCGGTTTCGTCGGAATTCACACTGATAATTCCCAATGATTTCCTCGGCAGAAGGAGTAAGTCTACTTAAGATTACATTAGACAGGATCTTGTAGCACGAAGGCACAAGCGAAATTCCCCGATAATTATTACAGTTAGTTTTATCGCCTTTTTTAAAAATGGGAATAATGCCCGCGGCTTTGTTATTTTTCAACTTCTTCATGGACATTTCTATTTCTATATCAGTAGGATCATCAATTAATCGATCAGCAGTGTGGATTTCGCCGAGATTACCTTCAACGGTGGCTTCGTGTACGTTTAATAGTTTATCGAAATAGTCTTTCCATAAATTCAGTCTCTCTGTCGCATCGGCTACTAGATTGCCATTTTCGTCCCTCATTACTTCCATTCTACTTTGAAAGCCTTCCTTTATAAAATTGATACCCCTGTACATCTCATGCGAGTCGTTTTGTTTATTATGCGCTTCTATTGCTAGTATTTTATTCTTTTCCCACTCCCTTTTCTTGGATCTATGAAGCCTATTTGTACTTTTACTAATCTCGAGATACTTCTTATGTGTTCGATCGCACTTATTTTGTAAACTACTTAGTCTGGCCTTCCGACGTTTTTCAAACCAAAGTTTGCACTCATCGTCAAACCATGGTTTGCTTTTGGTTACTTTCTTTAGACCTATAGTAAGTTTCGCGGCTGGCTTTATCGCATTTTTCATATTGCTCCACACGGTTTCCGGGTCCTCCTCGTAATCATCGTTATCGTCTCTCTGTTCTTGGAGATCGTCGAACCTATTAGAAATCTCAGCTTGATAATTCAATCTTTCTGTTTGTGTTGTTAGCTTATCTATATTGAAACGTACTGCTGGCTCTGTGCGGCTTGTTTTCTTACTTACCGCTAGTCTAGATCCTAGTTCTACTATCACGAGAAAGTGGTCCAAATTTAAATCCGCTACCCTGTACGATCTTACATCGAGAATGTTTGTATGACGTCTTCTATCAATTAGAACATGATCAATCTGGTTATGAGTGATACCATCTGGTGATGTCCAGGTGGCCTTATGTATATTTTTATGCTAGAAATATGTTCTTTTGACAACGAGGTTTTTTGAAGCTGCAAAGTTTATTACTCTAGTTCCATTATTATTACTGACGTCATGCAAACTTTCTGATCCTATTTTAGGCCTATATATTGGTTCTTTTTCAATTTTCGCGTTGAAATCTCCCAATACTATTTTTGCGTCAAAAGTTGAGAACTTGTCAAAAACGTGCTCGATTGTTTCGTAAAAAAGATCTTTAGTGTCTTCGTCTTTGTCCTCGGTGAGGCAGTGCACATTGATTAATACATGTATGCTGAATATACCCTTTAGTTCAATGTATGATGACCGATCGTTAATGAATTGCATGTCGATAACCGCTCGCGAAATTCGTTTATTAATAAGAAAACCGATCCCCAGTCTGAACTCCTTAGCTCCCCCATAGTGAAAAGTATAGTTATCCTTAGAAATTGACGCAAAATCACCCGGCCTTGCAGGTTTTTTGAAGTGCTATCAAATCAGTTTTGTATTTATTCGCTATCCCAATAAGTTCGCTAAATCCGCCAGTATTTAGACTACGCGCGTTCAGAGTTCCCACCCTTAGACATTTTACTCTAGTTTTTTGTTTTTGCAAGTTAGCCATGGTAGTTTCTAGATAATCCGCAAATTAGGATCCTATTCCGATCGTAGGTGAGTCCACTGTCCCGGGAGTGATAAACCCCATACCTCCCTAGGTCTAAGTATGGGAGCTTTCCGACTCTGACAAAGACCATGTCAACATGTCGTCAGACACATTACAGTATCATCCTCGTATCCTAACATCCCCTTGCAGGGCAGCGCGCCTACTGGCATCAATACCCCTTTGGCCCTATACAGGTGAATCATTCCACACATCCCTTGCGGGCTGTGCCATCGCTGCGGTGTCCGATAGGGCAGCAGGATTTTTCCCCTTACAAGATTTTTAGTTTTGATTCGGGTAGTGTTTTTGTTTCTAGGTGAATATTTTCTACCAGTGTTCAGCTCACCACACCCACGACTGGTTCCTATCGTCTGTCCGCGACTGCTTATTCTTGTATTCACAGTTAACCTGAGGGGCTGTTCAGCCTTAGGGGCCGTTCCTCTATCCGCAATCCGAGGACGCGCTGCGTAGTGGTGATAGGCACCCACCGATCAGAGAACTTTAACTATTCCATTAGAAAATTCAACTATTTTGCTTGATATCCGTTATTTTTTTTGTTAAGAATTAGATTTTTAACAGAAAATTTAACTTTTCTTTTTTTGGTTGAAAATTGATATCTCTTATTTAAAAATGAAACTATTTGTTTGAAAGAGTGAATAACTTGTGGAAAATTCGTCTTTGCTTGTAGAAAATGAATCTTGATGGCTGAAAATTAATCCTTTTGGAATAATATTCAACTATGCCAGTCAAAGATTCATCATTTTTTTTATAATTCATCAGGTTGGTTGAATAGTATATTGTGTTATGATTCAGCGAACCAAGGCTTCGTCGTACGGGGCCGATGTTGTAATGTTAAATAGAACATATCACTTTTCAACCTAATAGTTGAATTTCCATTACAAAAATAAATAAATTTCAACAAAAAAATAGAATAGTTAAATTTTCTGTTGAATAATTATCAGCTTCTTACTGCAAGTGAGGTGGAGTGCACTGCATAAACTCTTCATCTTGATTATCACTTGCCGTCGCGACACGTATAGTCATTGTTAGCGGTTGATGAAACACTCGCGGGCTTTCGTTAAATCTCACTCACGTGTTGTTGTGTGTCGCCGGCCGGCATTCTCTGTACAACTGTATTGTACAGTCTACAAATATCAGGCATATATACCGCGCATATGTCAGAAGAGAGAGACAGGAGAGTGTCACCGCTTGTACCAAAAACGCAGCTCGCACTCCGTAAAAGTATACTTTTACGGCCGTGGCCAGCAAAATACCCCCTCCGACAAACGAGGACTTCGCGTCCGACAAACGCGCAGAGAAAGACACGAAAACCGTCCGGTTTTGCATAAAACATGTTTACACTTGCGTGAAATTTTAAGAAATCAGTTTTTGCCCAGGGTGTCAACCCCAGTGGTTACAAAATTTGACGGCATCTTTACGACATCGTTACGAGATCTTTGCGACGACTTTAAGACATCCTATGTCCATCAAATCTATTGTTCAAACTATTGAGTTGAATATGTATGAGATTTTTTCGAAAATTCGTCTTTTCTGGTGAAAAATTATTTTTCTTGGTTGCAAATTCAACTATTTAATTGAAAATTCAACGAACAAAGGGGGGACTTAGTTCTATATTCGTCGTTTTCGTCGTCTTGAAGACTTCTTTTTGAATACCGCAAAAGAAACCAAAAACTACATTGAAGAGTTATTTTTGGGTTAGTGTTATAGTATATTTAATTATATATATAGGGTGTCCCAGACTCAAGTGTCCGGACTTATATGGCTGTATAAAAATTTGAAAAATAAATCGAAAATTCCTTTTCCAAAAATCAGTTGAAGTTTTAGTTTTTGCCCACTGGGCACAACATTTGGCGACGTCTTGACAACATCGTTGCGACATCTTTAAGACAACTTCACAACATCCACGAGGTCGTGAAGACGTCGCCAAATTTTGTGCCCACTGGGTGAGTTATTATATATTCAAGCTGGACCAATCAGAAGCGCGGTATAAACAATCGTGCGTACGTGAGCGAGAGTCCAACCTAGTGTGGTGACTGCTGTTCTCCCCTCGCTAACCCCACCTTTAACAACTCAAAAACTAAAACTTCAACTGATTTTTGGAAAAGGAATTTTCGATTTATTTTTATAATTTTTATATAGCTATATAAGTCCGCACACTTGAGTCTGAGACACCCTATATATATATATATATATATATATATATATATAGTTAAAAGTTTGTCATAAGGACAATCGCAGGATTTCGCCGGAAGCGGGTGCTAATCTAAAAAAATTGCACCCGCTCCCAGCGAAATCGCGGTAAAATTTCAGCTGTAACCACGTCTCACGACCGCGAGATGGGTGGTTACAGTCTGCGCGGACTCAATACGATGATCCGGCGAAAGTCTCGTGCACCCTGAGGACACGGAGCGACCCAAGGACGACCGCCTTCTGCATTCTCCCTGCAAGTGTCTCAGCATTTTGTTGACACGCAGGGATGCTTCTCAGGCTATAAACAAGTGAAACCTTGGCACCTCCAAGAGCGCCAATGATCAGGACGATTAGCTTAACAGAATATTCCGGGTATAACCGTCGCAACTCCCTCATAAGGTCTTTATACCTTTCTTTCTTTTCTTTCTCCTTCGCTGTGACGTTTTTGTCCGCTGGTGCCGAAAATTCGATAACGAACATGGTTCGTTTCTCGAAGTCAAGAAGAACCATGTCAGGCCTCGAGTGCGCAACAGAAACAATTGTCGAGAATATGAAGTTCCAATATATGCGGCACTTCTCATTCTCGACAATTGACTCTATTTCTCTAGGGGCGTTCAGTAAAGAAGTATTTGGGCTAATGCCGTAAGAGTGACAGAGATGGTAATAAAGCACTCTCAGTGCCGCATTGTGCCTTTGGATGTAGGTTGTTCCCGCATGAGCTGGGCAACTAGATAGTATCGGGGTGTTCATGACACGCTCTGCAGCTATCATTGGGAATATCTTGGCTCAAAATGTGGCGACGGTATGCTAGAGTGGAAATGACACCATCTTGACATGCCAAAATGAAGCCCTCTGTGCCCGGCTTCAATCCGGGTGATCTAAGGAAAGCAAACGTCAGCTCATACGACATCGACTGATCTTCCAGATTTTTGTGGAAGATGCCGTGCATCTTCTTGTCGAGGAGCTCTTCGCGGAAGTTTTTCTACTGTGCTTTCTTAATCCGGGCCTTCAGGAGTGAGTATTCAAGATGGATAAGATTTGATGCATTTCGCTCACCCCTGATATTGAAGTCAAGGCCGAGTGTTTCAGCAGCCTCTTCTGCTGCTTTGTAAAGAAACGCCCCTTTGCCCACTTCTTCGTGTTTTCTGACCATTTTAAGAAGAGGATCTTGTCCATTTGCGACAATATGTGCTGTACCCAGAATAATCCTGTTGTGAAGACATCCAAGATTCAGTATTCCACGGCCACCTTGACGGCGTGAGATGTAAAGTCGTGGAACAGAAGACTTAAGGTGCATGCTTTTGTTCATGTGCATGACCTTTCGGGACCCGATATCGAGGGATCTCAGCTCGTCCTTCGTCCATGGAACTACTCCAGATGAATAGAGTACTACTGGGACGGCAAGCATGTTCGTTGCAGATACTTTGTTCCTCGCCGACAGTTCGGAAGACCATATCTGTCGGAGGAGACGTTTGTATCTGCATCGGAGAGTATCCTTTATAGATGTTACGTCCTGAATGCGGCTTTGTGGCACGCCCAGGTATGTATAGGTCTCTCCAGCGCAAAGGTGTCGTATAGCGCTTCTGTCAACGAGTTCAGGATCTTCGGGGATGCCGTTAAGTTTTGCTTTCTTCAAATTAACCTTGGCGCATTTCTCTAACCCGAAATCCATTCCAATCTCTTGAGTGTATTCTGTGACAATTTTTAGAGCTAGATGTAGTTTCTCTTGATTTCTAACATAGAGCTTAAGATCATCCATGTAAAATACATGAGTTACCTTATGCTTTCGATTTCCAGGTTTGCTGCAGAGGTACCCTTCGGAATGGCGAAGTGCGAGAGATAGTGGCAAAAGAGGAGAGGGCTCATGGTATCGCCCTGAAATACACCTCTCTGAAAGGTGATACTGTTAGTGATCACACGATATTTTCCAGATAAGATGGTAAATCTGGTTTTCCAAAGCGGCATTAATCTCTCTATGCATCTCACGATGTGTGGATGAACCTTCAAGCTTTCTAACAGACAGATGATAAGTCTATGGGAGGTTGAATCAAAAGCTTTTCGGTAATCTATCCAGGCCATCGATAGAGATCGTTGATAGGATGCTGCATCTTTACAGACACATCTATCGATGAGCAGGTTCTCCCGACATCCTGCTACGCCTTTCTTCGAGCCACGTTGTTCATACATCTCTCGCCACACAGGTTCAATTGTCCGAAGAATCCTATCATTTAGGATGGCTGTGAAGATCTTATACAGTGTGTTCAGACAAGTTATTGGCCTGTAATTCTTAGGGTCAGCTAAGTTGCCCGTCTTAGGCAGGAGCACTGTGCGCCCTTCCACCAACCACTCCGGAATAGGCTCTTCCAACTTTAGATATGAGATGAAAATTCGGGCCAGATGCTGGTGGGTAGAAGGAAACTTCTTCCACCAGAAGGTCTTGATACCATCTGGTCCCGAAGCGGGAAAGTTCTTCATGCCTCTCAATACGTTTTTCACCTCCTCGGTAGTGATAGGTGGGCATTCTTCCTCAGGTGTTATGAGGGCATTGCACAGCTCCTTGAAGCTATTTATGTTCTTTGAGTCTTCTTGAAGTGGATGCTGGACCTCGTAGACTTCTCTCCAAAATGCTTAGACCTCCTCTGGTTTGGGCGGATGGTCGACAGTAATTGGAGGGTCTTGGAACAGTTTAGATGAATCAGATGAAAATTGTTGATTTTCTCTGACCCACCTCTCTCTCCGCTCTAGACTTCTCTTAGCGTTAGATAGTATTCGTATTCTGTCAACAATATGCTGTCTGATGGTCATTAGCTTTGATTTGTTGATTGTGTGATGACGGATCCGCAGTTCGCGCGCGAACCGTCGAACCTTGGCAGTGAAATTCCTGCCAGATGTTATGTAGTCAATCACACACTGAATGCGGGACGCGTACTGTCTAGCCCAGCCTATCTTCGTGCTGAGTTGATGCATTCTTCTTTTGGTCTTATGATCAACCGTTGGTTTGGTTTTACGGCTTGCATCTGCCAAAGTTCTCGCTGCATTGTACACACGACAACTGATAGTCCAGAGGTCGGATTCTTCGGAAAAATCTCCACGAAGTTCATCATCCAGTTAAGTCAGATCTTTGGGCTTGGGAGAAACCTGAATGTTGATGTTTCTCCGGGTCCTGAAGCATCGTTCTTCCGCTATTGGATGCCTGTTCGCGGTTGGTCTCAGTGTCGCCTCTCTTTCTCTGTTGCCGGCTTGTTCTGGATGCGGTTGAGTAGGTACTCCGCTTATATAACCTTTTTTCCGGAGGTTCTCGGCATGGTTTCGCAGACGTTGTTGCGAAAAGTCTGAGAGCTCTGGGTGTTTCTCGCACCACAGAGCATGCAGTCGTGCCATGTAACCTTCTCGTTCAGGGACAATACTGGCATCGTAGCACTCCAGCAGGCCGTCATTGAGTTGATCCGTCCACTTAAAAGTAACAAGATTCCGCCGGGCACTTAATACAATTATGTTTGGTGTTGTCATTGTTGTTCCCATGAGCAGCTAGGGAAAGGGTTCGTCCATCCTGGTAGAGCCCCGCATGCAAGGATAAGGCTGTATACTCTGAGAGTCGCCGATTTCCCAGAATCACCGCTAGAGGCACCTCACCCAGGTGACATTCAGCTTTCGGCACGGTTCTCACGCCTTCGCTTGGGGGTTATTCCTTCGGGACCATCCCTGGACAATTGTCCGCGACTGCTTATTAATTATTGTAACCATATTCAGCAGACACCCTTGGTACAGGGACCCTCTCTCCGCAACCCGAGGACGTGTTCGATGGCTTTATCATAAGCCCTTCGTATATATACCAAAAGAATCAAAACGGAATATATATATATATATATATATTGTAAAAAGACAACGAGGGATTTCGGAATTTGGTAGGCCTGCGGAAAATTGGGATTTGCTCGCTGTCTCTATCAAAATTACGAATCGAGATTCAAATTTGAATCTGGTTCCAGCCTTTCCGTTGTCTGTCTCCAATAGTCCCGGAACCTGGGTGGAAACCTTGGATGCCTCCAGAGCCAGGGATGCTTTCGGATCCTGGTCCGTAGGCTCTAGGAATGAACTTAGTAGCCTTGGACCTATACCTTGGTATTCACCAGTAATATATCTCCCAAGCGGACCCTCCGTGCTACGGTTGTAGATAATGGACCAAATCTTCTTTAATTCTGCAATACGTCCTTTAATTTTGGCTGCATTAACATTGACTCCTCAAAAAGATCATCAAAAGTCGTCATATTGTAAATCCAAATTCACTCCTATGTGCAATAAATCACGTGACTATAGTTGCAGCCTAATGGGTCGTGCATAAATCACGTAACACTTTTTTGGGTGGCGGGGGGTCAGCTTACTCTTACATAATGGTGAAAAACTACAGGGAAATGTCGGCAAATTGAGTTACGTAATTTATGCACGACCCCTAACAGCTTCACGACGTCATGAAAAGCAGTTTATCATTAACTTTTCCGTCACTTATCACTTTAGAATCCGTTTATTTTAACACTATGCACTTTCTACTCAGAGTTGATTAGATTTCAGCTTAATACGGGCTTTGAAGGAACATGTTTTGAAGCGAACCAACTTTTGATTTATTGTTATTATGGAAAGTCAAAGTAAATCAATTTCTCATCAAAGAGAGGATCTCTTGATTCAGTTCCTATTAAGTAAATAAGCCGGTTTCTTGAACACAAAATTCCAAGAAAAATGCTCAGTGAAACCAACGGTTTTATAATTAACTATGCTTCTTTAATGAGGCATTTCGATAACTTACAAATATAAAAATAAGAATAGATCAGTACAGCAATTGATTTGAAAGCATCGCGTGAACATGCGATTCAGCTTATAATAATAATAATAGTAATAATAATAAATCTTTATTGAGTTCGTAACAAGAATGATATGTACATGGCAGACAGAGTTAACATAAGAACCCAAAGGGCGAGGTACAGCTTAAAGCTGCTTTCAAACCTAACACACCAAGCACGCTCTTATATGTCACCTCGGTTACAGGCAATTTGCGACTTACTTATGTTTACGTATCCTGTAACGTGCGGAATTTCGTTGTTTCGTACAGGTCCTTCATACGACAAGGCTTAGTATTCTGAATATAAATTTATCGATTAAATTTTCCACAGATAAACAGGTTTCGAGATGTGTTCTGGTAGACTGAGCTTTGACGAAATATTCAGAACATAATATGATAAAGATAATCTTAACAAGCGTTTAGAATAGCGGAAACGAAATTTACAATAATCTGGCGGCAGCAAAACTCACGTTCTAGATAACGATAGCGGAATTCACATTAATTTGGCGGCAGCAAACTGACGTTCAAAATAACGCTAGCAGAATTTATGGTGCTCTGACGACAGATAAACCAAGGGTTAAAATAACGGTAGTAGAATTTATGTTAATTTGACGGCAGCGAAACTAAGGTCCTGAAAGAATTTACGTGTCAATAATAAAAGATTTTGATTTTAGCGCGGCGTTAACAGAATGAATGGGATCTGAGAAATAAGTTGGTAAGATTTTCTGAGGTGGGAGGTTAAGGAATTGAACTCATCCATAGCTGCAAAGGTTTTTGATAGCTTCAATAACCTGGAAGCAAAGAAAAAGAAAGGACATTGCTTAAAATCTTTTACATGCATCTTGCTCACAAATTTATCTTCCAGATTGGAGACCTCATATACTACCATAGATAATTGTTCGATAAGAGAAAAGGACCATGGAACCTTTTAGAGAGTTTTGAAGAGAAATTCTTTTCAGCAATGGATAGGGTTCGGGTCTTAATCAAGACCAGGTCGTTCACGTAAAATACCAACTTCCTGTGCCTCATATTGTAATAATGGGCTTGACGATGGTAGGCCGCCTCGAGGTTTTGTACTACTCAACTCTGAGTATTGATAAGCATTTCATTCGTTCCGCACATACGACCGGATCTTGAGTTTCAACCTTAGTGGGATCTGATAGGGTAGGTGCTTTGCATGGAGGGAATTTACTGTTTTTGGATGTGAACAAAATTTAGGAAAGCCGAAGTGGTTTTTATGGAGGAGTGGATGGTGGTGTTAAAAGCAAATCGGAATTCTGAAAGGTATTGGTCCCATGTTCTATGGTCGCGTTCGATAAAAATTATTACCATGGTTTTCAGAACCCGATTTACTCGTTCAGCATGATTGGCTTGTGCGTAATAGGGTGGGGTGGTGGTATGGTAGATATTGTATGCCCGGGTCAATTCTTTAAGTGAAGGATTAACAAATTCGGTCCCATTATCAGTAAGTAGGACTTGGGTTGTTTCTCAATGCATCAAAACGAGTTCTTCAAACGCGTCGCGAATTTCGGGATCTGTAGCTCGTCGTAGTGGACAGAACTCCACCCATTTGGTAAAAAGGTCCTGCATAACTAGGCCGTATTCGAACCCGGAAGCTGTTCGTGATAGGAGCTCAAAATATCGGCAGCTACTGCGGACCAGGGCTCTTCGACTATTCGGCGACCCATTAATCCGGAAGGAGCTAGTTGTTCCACTTTTCCCATTTGACAATTCGGGAATTTTCGCACGTATTCAGAGATGTTTTGAAACACCCTGGACCAGCAAGAATCGGTAGCGATGCGCGCGTAGGTTTTGTCGATCCCCATATGACCGGCTTGGGCATCATTATGATTTTCATGGTGTTCGCGTCCTTTACGCTCGCACGTGATGTGTGTGGAATCGTGGAAATTGATCTTTGCACCTTCGGTGCATCCTGGATGGCAAGTTAAGTTTGATGCCTAGAAGGAAGGGTCGCATGTGTGGGTCTCCCTTAAGCGATGGAGTAGGGGTGCTACAGAGGGGGAGAGAGACCCCATCGAGTCAGTATCGAACGTTGATTCAAGACCTGCAGACGTGAGACGGGCGGTGAGAGTGACTACCTTAATTATGGAGCTGATGATTTCCCGTTGTAGTGGAGATAGTGACGATCCTTAATTATGGATCTGGTGATGTGCCCTTGTGGTTGAACGGGTGATGATCTGTTGATTCTTAAGGGTTTGAGTGTGACGAGGACTGACTCTTCGAGAGTGGCAAGGTGTTGCCTCTGATGTACCAGTCATGTTGGGTATGCTTTCGACATTTGTAACGTGTGACGTTGCAATTTCATCGCACGTCACAAAAGTGGATTTATCCTATTAATTAATTGTAATTTAGTTGGTTTCAATTCAAATTTTAATATCCCTACTCTTGACTGTGTGGCTTGACACGAACGGCAGGGTCGGCCCTCCTTAGCGTTTATTTTATCTGTAAATTAGTTTTTAGAATTAATTTTCTTTGTATTATTTATTTTGTTATATATAAAAATTCCTATGAGCGTCCCCCCTGGATCAACAATATTCCCCCACCTAACGAGTTGAGATTCCGCTATCCCTTCGTTGCGTCATCGACTAGGGTTTGTCGCCACCTCCAGCACAGGGAGGCTTCTACAGTCCAGTGACCTTCACCTAAATCTTCCCTACGGTGACGACGAAATTTTGAGTTTATTTTCTCCACCTCCCACTTCTAAGATACATGGCTGGTCCCAGTTGCAGAAGAAGGAGGTTGGCATTATTTTTTTGGTCCAAGAAACTAGGCTTGTTCCTGTTGAGGACATCTTCTTTTGGAAACGGTGGTTACCATCCAAGACCCAGGCGTTTATTCTCGTCTTTCAAACCTTTTTTTTGTTGTTATAAGGTAAAATAACTCCACCTTGTGGGAGAACCATGGACGTCCACCCTCAAATACAACGGAAAAGCTTTCGGCCGCCCCCTGCCCCGACTCTGCGATGAACAGCTTCTTCTAGGAGACAAGGAGGACGCTGGAAAGCTCTGAGATCGAAACGGGACAGAAAAGGAAGAAAGATTCGGCGAAGAGAAGAACAGGCGGCAAGGCAGACCAACGAAGAGCGAGAGCGACACGCGGACTCTCTCATTCTCGATAGCTTCTTCAATTTCCCACATTTTCCCCCTCCTGACCACCCCTC